>JAVCKT010029432.1:0-34617 GCA_032273925.1 Rhynchotus rufescens | reverse complement strand
AGAAAAAGAAAAAGAAAAAGAAAAAGAAAAAGAAAAAGAAAAAGAAAAAGAAAAAGAAAAAGAAAAAGAAAAAGAGAAAAAGAAAAAGAGAAAAAGAAAAAAAGAAAGAAAAGGAAAACAAGAGGGATAGAATATGCCAGTCTTAGTCTCCTCACACCTTTGTTTCTTCCCGAGTCATTAATTTCTTTTTCCATATCCTAGGATTACTCCCACAAAGTGTTATGATATATATATAGAATAGTAAAAAATGACATATGCCATGCCAGTGACTGTAGTAAGAGAGGAGTTTAATGAAATTCTCTGTGCTTGTTGAATTTCTTTGACTGCTTCAGTGCAGCAGAGCAGTTTGGTTCGAGTCATTCGTAGGCACACTACATTGCCTGTACGAGCTGGGCCCTAAGTGAGCACAACTTTCTACTTACGGGAGCATGCAAGGGTGCAGGACACATTTGTGCTACCAGGGCACAGTCCAAGTATCAGTGCTGTGGCAAGGAGGAAAACATGGGGCTCTCTGTCCTGGGCTGCTTGGGCCAAAAAGGCTCAGCCTAGCTTGCCTACAGCAAAGCTGTCCTCATATGTTAAAGCATTTGTGAATCACTGACTGTGATGCACCCAAAGGATGTACGGACAGCTGTCTTGCAGCAGGGGAATCCCAGACCACTGCTTTTATGTACTGCTTTATATGCGTGCAGCCTATTTGTCTGACATGCTCTTATCCCCAGTATATATTTTTGTGTGTGCACGTATGTGCATGAGTGAGAGTGTAGAACCACTGACCTGAAGGAACATAAGAGCTATCGGTAAAGTATAGGATGCTTTAAGGTCATCAAAGCAAGCTCAGAGTGCAAGCAGAAGAAAAAATTATGCGAATAGTATGATGAAAATATCATAAGTACCAAACTATACTGCAGAGCTGATAATTGTGTATAACGCATTACATCTGGGAGGGATGCATGGGTTTCCTTTCTCTGAAACCACAGCAAACTGCTAAAGCTAAGGGAAAATTCCCACTAGAAAGAAGGAGAGGTTTCCTACTCCAGGGCCAGAACAGCATCTGAGGAATTATTTAGTATGACTCACAGAAATGTTAATTTTAAGATACAGAAAAAACAGCCCAGGATCACCTCAGCAAGTTCTGGTCTGTAGTAATTTGACACTGCACACTCTTTTCTTACTCTGTTTTTCAGCCAAATACTTCTATCTGATTTAGGCAGAATTTTTTTTCAGTTCCACAGAAGGTTTTTTAGCCTTTGTCAGTAAATTTGAAAGATTTTTCCTTTTGATATTAAGGCCTTTAGTCCCCAAATCCATTCTTTCCTTACAGTTGAACTGAGTAGCTGGAGCATTAGTTTCTGTCACACAATAAAAATGGTGTTTGCTTCAGAGTCTTTCTATGCCTTTAAAAATAAAACTCATTTTATTTTGTAATTTTCCTCTTTTATTCTTTTTTTTAAGAAAATAATATTTATTTATCCAGAGGATCAACAAGGAACTACTTAGTTCTTCAAGCTCAATTGAATATTTTCAGACTCAGATGAAACACATTCATTTTATATTTATATCACCCTACTACTTGGTCAGTACTGTGGCTAGAAAAAGAGTGTACAGTTTATGCAGAAATTCTGTGTGAGCTTGGAAATAAAGACCTGTCTTAGAAACTGAAGCAAAACTAAAACAATTATTAGTCACAGCAATCACTTCACAGTCACCAGTTAAGACTTGCTGCTTAGAAGCAACATCGAGGTCAGAGCAGATGTGCTTGCATAGGCTTGAGTTGCTCTATGGACACAGAGCATTGTGGCAGTGCCTAGCTAGGCAAGACTGATGAGGGCATAGGAAAGATACTACCCAGTAGGGTAGTGAGGAAAAGTTACCTTCGTGCCATGATCTGAAGCGGACAAAAGGGTCAACTAGATGGAAAGAAAATCACAAAGAATAAAGTATGACAAGGTAGAAAAGCTTTGGAATGAAAATAAAGGTAGGAGTGTGCAGAGTGAACCTGAGGGGAAGATGTGGTGAGAGAAGCAAAGGGGAATAAGGACTGTGGACATACAACCAGTTGGCACAGAAAGCTCAGCCCAAACCATCAGGTGCTTCTGCATCTCCAGCCGCTCCTGTGCTGGCTCCCAGCAATGGTGCTCTGCCATCTGGAGCCTCTGGCTGGCTCCTCTCCACAGATTTCCTCCAGGTTTCTTCCTCTAGGCCGGTGGGATAAGCTCAGTTTTGCCTTGCTTTCCTATCTGACAACACACTCCTGCAACACTGTTATCAGGAAATACGGGTGGCAATTGCAACACTCCCTGTTGCATAATCAGAGAAAGGAACATCTCTGGCCTCGTCTCCGACTGTAGGACACGTACATTACTCTGTGGTGGGGGTGGTGTTGAACCAACAACGTGACGTTTTTGAAGCCATTTTTTTCCTGACTTGCAAGGGTTATCTGTACAGGCCTTGCTAGTCTTGAACTGAACACCCGCCAGGGGAACACCACACGATGGAAAAGGAAGCCACAGCAGCTCCTAATCTGAGTTTCTGACACTAGTGGCAACACAGTAGAAATGGAGATGCTTATCCTTGGGCTGACTGAAAGCAAGCAAAAGTCAGGGATTGTATGTACTGACCACAGGAAGCCAACTTCCATACTGACAGGCCACTGACAACCAACCTCACCAGATTGTTGATAAGCCCGTGATCTGTCCTGTGAGTAATCCTGAGTCACCAAAGACAAAAGCTGATCTACAAGAGAGCCCCAGTAATGATAATGTTGTAAGAGACATCATTTCTGTCTTAAGAGGACAATATGAAAAGTTACCAAAAAAAAAAGGAAAAACAGGTTCTCAATGGGGAGTAAAGTGATTGGCTACTGAAGTCAACCTTCCTGCCATGCGACAAATTAAGCATCAAGTCACTTTTGTCAATTTTGCACAATTCAGTTTTGTGAAGCACCAAGTCAATTTTGTTCTAACTGCTGTCTGTTTTCTACATTTACACCATAATCTTGCAAGCCTGGAAATTCCAGACAAATAAGAAAGGACAATAGAGTTGGTCACATATGTTTCAGTAACATTAGCCTCACAGTAATTAATTGTCTAATAGCTCTAATGACTTCTAGGCACTGTAAAAGAATGAAAAAAAAAAAAGTAAAATCCTAAAGCTCATCAACTTCATGGGGCTGGATTTTGCCTGAGAGATCTGAAAATAAGAATTCCTATTTTAGACGATTTCAGTTTGACAATTCATCCTCTTTCTATTTTGAGAATTTCTTCTATCTATAGTTACTAGAGTTTAAAATGAAGAATTTCTTACTCAGAAAGGAGAATTAAATTTTAAATGCTCCCAAGACATCAGAGAGAAGTAGATCTCTTCCTAAGCAGAACTGAGGCTAACAGCCAGACTCCCAAAATTTCCTGAAAATGACAGGAAATGAAAAGGAAGGGAACAGAAAGTAGAAAAAGCTAAAGACAAGACAAAGGACTGAATGATTAAAGCCTACTAAACTTTAACTTTTCACATTTCTCTATGTCCAGGACTAAATTCTGCATTTCCTGGGTGTATGAGTGTGCTTTCTGCTTTTTTCTTCTTCTTCTTCTTCTTTTTTTATTTGCTCTGTAACTCTGCTGAAGCAGAGAGGGACTTGAAAGCTACAATACGAAAAAGAAAATGAAACATGACCTAAAGGTTGCCTCTAGACAATGCAGTCAGCAAAGTCTTGGCAAATTATCTGAATACCAGGATGCATAAATGCACCCATGCTATTGTTTTGCTTAAGTCACTTTTGCAGAGTATTTTTCCTTACAAGCCCTTAAACTACAATGACCTAGAACAAGAAAGTCTGTACTTCCATTTCTAGTCTCTAAGCATACATTTTTCTTTGATTCACTGTAACTTTGAAAAGGACAATTTTTCATAACCAGAAAGAGCATTAAAATGAAATTCACCTAAATTTGGCATTTTAGTTTAATGTTTCCCATGTAAAAATGGACTTTTTGCTTCTGAAATGACAAATTCCCCAATGCAATGACTGATCATGGTAGAAATCTCATTTCTCAGCAAGGAGGAGGAAATATCTTGACCTTCTTCCATAGTGATCTTGGAATCTTTCCATTTGAGCAGCACAACTACTTGAGTGTAATAAAATTTCCCTGAGTACTTAATAGGAAAATGATGAAAGATGCTGAGGAGGCAGTATAATCAGAGCAGGGCTGTAATCGCAGCCCCAGTGAAAAATGGAGGGATCCTCCATCACTGATCTATCTGTAAGGTTAACCAGTTCGGATAGCTTGGAATAGACATAATCATTTTGTTTATGGCCAGCACTTGTCCCACATCTGTTACCAAGATGGTTTGATGTAGTGACTCTTGCCAGTCCTCGTGGGTACATCGCTGTTGCATAAGCAAGCAAAACAAATGCTTGTCTTCCTCATCTGTGGTTATAGCAATGAATCCTCCATTCAGCTCTCCTGCTCCATATTCAGTGCAAATATTTCTATCTCTATTTGCATGTCTTCCTGTTCCTCCTTTTCTATTTTCAGCCCTGTTCATCTCCCAGATCCTTTCTGAAGTCCCAGAGCTCTCCGCTGCTTCTGTGCTCCGCTTCTAGCCTCACCTGGAGGCTGCCAAGCACTGAGCACCCTCCCTGCCCTCTCCCCTGGACCGCCACCCTGCAGCTTGCCCCTACCAGTACTCCTCCATGGGGCTCCTCAAACCCTGTCAAGGCTGCCTCCCTGCATTACCTTCCTGCGCCTGGCACCTGTCCATTTGCCTCATCCCATGCCAAATATGCCTTTGGCAGCTACGCCAGGAATGCACAATAAGGGCAGTCAGTGTGCCCTTCCATGTAGCTAGAAATGAAATGTGTACATACTGCTGTCGGTAGTATGTACATACTACTACTGCTTGACAGCAGTATGTAAACAGTCATTCCACACAGCTGTCTGATCATCACTGAGTCATGCCACTCCTTTTGGCATCTTGGGATTTCCTTGAAAAATTCAGTGCAGATCAGATTCTTTATCTGCGCCTGATGCAGTCTGACTGCAAGAATGCTGCAATCAAATCTGATTTTTTCAGCCATCCTTTCTGCCTTTCAAAAGAAGGGATTGAACTTCAGCAAGTGGGACTGTATGAATTCAAGGAAAATTCTAGCTGGAAATCCACTGATAGCATGTTATGGAGACACATTTTCCAGTTGTTTCACCAAAAAAAGGAGTATAGAGGCCAGGGCTTTGCAGGGACTAGGGAAAAGTATATAACTTGATTCTGCTTCCTTTTAAAGTCAGTTCTCTAAGAAAGTCTGGCCACATCTATACAGGGAAGTTATGCTGATTGAACTAAAATCCGCTTTATATTTTTTCACCTTTGACATTCTCAGGAGAATCCAATCAGGATAGAAAAAGATGATACTGACCCTTCTGGTCTGCCACAAACCAAGGTCAGAGGTTTCCACTCACATGAGAGAAGAGGCAGAATGCAATATGCCCCAATATCTTATCACAAAGGTACTTTCCCAACACCCTGGATGCTTTAACCTGTCGAGCTGTGACTCGCTGGGTACTTCAGAATATCAAACTGTGAACTAAGATGCTTAAGGTATGAGCAGGATGCAGATCTGACAGCTCTGCTGAATGCGCAATAACAGAAGTGACACAGAGAATTGCAAATCCTGGCATCTTAAATTGTTATGGCTAAGGCCACCAAGGCTCAGCTGTCAGAGTCCTCTCCCTCCTGGGACTCAGACTCCTTTCCTGTTTTCTTATTCATTCAAATCTGATTTGGACCTCTTTTGTTTGAAAGCACATTTCACAGCACTTGAAAGCCATGTGTTACTAAAAGTAATCATAGTGACAGCAATATCAAACAACATAATAACAAATATCTGCTTTTGTCAGTAGATCTCCAGGAGCTTTGCCATGGGTATCATTGCCATGATTCTCAACAGTGAGTAGACTAGATGCAGAAAGTAAAATGACTTGTCTGTAGACAGCCCTACTAAGAACCATTTTTTCAATTATTTATTATTCTTAGTATATCATGAATCTCTGGAAGAACTACATTTTGAACACACTCTCTCAGATACTGCTAAAGAAACTACCCAAAGTATTGTCATTTGCAGTGAAAATCTCTAAAACATGACAGAAATAAAATATGTGAGGAGTTTTTATTTACTGAATCTGAAGGCAAACACAGCAAATAGGAAGTCTGTTACGTTTTCCCCTCAGGATAAAATTTTGTCATGTAGCATCTTACTAACATGTGAGTGGGAACCACTAATCTCACTCTGTTGGTCAAGCAACAGATCTGTCAAGAGGACTTTTCTACCCTCCTGTCTCCATCTGGTCTTTCTGCTTCAGTGCTAGCCACACACAGCCAGCAAGAGAACAATTTTGCACATCCATGTTTTTTCTTCTCTCTTCTCTTCTCTTCTCTTCTCTTCTCTTCTCGTCTCTTCTCTGCTCTTCTCTTCTCTTCTCTTCTCTTCTCTTCTCTTCTCTTCTCTTTTCTCTTCACATATTATGACTACATTAACTGCAAGCAGATTGTACTTAATTAAATAAAACATTGACCTTCCCGAAAGATGTCTCTGTAGGTAGTATGCCCACAATTATCTCCTTTCCTCCTAAGAAGAAACCATATTTAGGTCACAGTAGTTTGTCTATGAACAGTGTAAATTTCCCTAGGAATTGCTGGAATTGCTGTCTGTGTCCATGCAACAGAACGAGTATTTTAGGCTTATGTTTTACACTTGCTTCACAGGATGATTGACACTGGAGGAAATGGAGCAAAAGAGGGAAGCACATAACAAAATTTATTATTTAAGCTGTCTCCTGCACTTCAGGCACCAGTTAAAAGAAAACTGTGAAATCAGTGTGAGGGAGTTTCCTCTGCCTGTACCTTTGACTTCTCCTCACACACTGTTTAGGGTTTTGCTTTTGATTAATAGACCATCGTGTCCTTGCAATCCTTAAGACACAAGCAAGAGGAGGAACTCCAGTCCACATCCTGTATCAGGAGTGCTTTAACAGTTCCCCTTTGATCAGCTGCACATTTATTAAGGAAGAGTCTGATTTTTAAACTTTTTGGCCTAATTTGAGCCATTCTGTGCCCTGACAACTATAAGGTAGTATCAAGACTTCTCTTTATTTTTTCCTTTTGAATTACAGAGATCTGCAATTCAAAAGAGATTCTTTGAGAACTGTGCTTTCTTATTCATCATGCATTTATATTATTTTCATTCACCCTGTTACAGGAAAACACATTTCAAGGAAAACAAAAGTTGAGTTTCTGCAATTCTTGCTCAGAAAATATTGTCATAAAATAGGAGATAATATGGCCCCTTAATACCATAAACCCCAATGCACAGTCCCAGTGTTCAAAATATCTGCTTGGACAAGAACAAAAAAAAATAATGAGAAGGGCCACATTCAATCTATGAAACTTTGCAGAGTTTCAGGCATTCAGCCCAGCAAATTCAGGCTTGCTTCTCCCTACTGGGAGCTCCCTACTCCCTACCCAGGCTGGAGCAGGAGCTGCGGGAAGCATGGCACAGACAGCATCACCACTGCGGCCTGGACACACCACAGTCTTGCTCCAGGTGCCAAGATACACAAGTAAGATGGTTCTGTGCCCAAACCAGTCCTCCTTGCCAAGATTTAGAGCTTATCAACTCTAGCACAGTGCCAACCTAACAAAATGACCCCAAGCTGTGCTGGAGAAGCACTGTAATATGGCACATGTGTATGTCTTCAAACAGAGTCCTCTGCTACCAAGACCCTTTGGCATTTTGACTAGGATAGATGAAGGAATTCTTGAATAATCACCTGTTTCCTAAAGAAAGACACCTGAAAAAATATTTTAAGAAATTTCAGCTGTTATAAGCAGATGTAGATTAGTTGTTCCATTCTTGATCCGTCAGGCCTGAATACAGAAGAGCCTTTGTCAGCCAGGACAGGTAGGCATTGGCCTATGGCCACAACGCAAGCTACATCAGACCTCATTAACAGTATCCATCCTTGATTTTAATAAATGCAGAACATTTGCAAAGATTAGTTCTTTTAAAAGACTTTTTTAATAATTCTTTTACATTCTTCACACAAAAGTTTATCTTCACATTTTCTGTGTGTAGCGTAAGTGATTGTCATGCAATACAAACCACAGAAAGTGTATGCCTAAATTCCGAAAAACTCCCTCTTTACATTTGGAGATCAGTCACTATTACTGAAAACAGGAACACTTGATTATTTTCATCCCTAAACAATAGTGTCAGTTCCCTCTTCAAACTCTAGTTTTATGTCTTAACCATATTAGGGCAACTAATTAAGCAGTGACTTAACCCATCCAGTTTGGCTTGTCATTATGCAAGCCTATTCTCTTAGGCATGTCCCTGGACCAGCAATAACAAGCTGCTCAATATAGGGAATAACCGGAATGCCTGAGGTACTTAGTACACCATGTCTGTCTATATTGCTCACAGTCAATGGATATAACTGACTTCCAGAGAGCAACCTGCATCATTTCCTTATAATCTGACTCAAGCTACTGCAGCTGAATAGTACCTGTCAGGCAAAGAAAAGGAAATGTTATGCTCTTCTCAACATATTCCGCCCATCAAAGATCATCCTGCTTTTGAACCTACAGGAAGGCGGAAATGTGTTATGAACTTCCTAGGGTTTAAATATTCTTGGAGAGCTGCCCTTTCATGGAATAAAGAGAGAAAGACATCTGTCACGGGGCTGTCATGGGGATGAAAGCTGAATCATTCTGCTTGCGTTATAGTTATGTTGTGCTAAACCCATGCATCAGAGCTCCCCTCAAGGTTTCAAACCAGCAACACTTTTTCTTGCTTGTCCTTGACAAATAACTTAGCAGTGAGTAGAGGTAGGGGATTGCTTTCTCTCAGGTGTTGGGGCTTGCTACATCTAGAGATGAGGGACACACTCCCAGGCTTTTACAAGAACAGGGCAGCTCTTCCTGCCATGAGCAGGCGCCAGGCAGGGCACACAAGCATGTGTCTGCATCACAGCAACCTATTGAAAGCCCCTGAAATATGCAGTGAGTGGTCTCTGAGCTCCATCCCTGCCTGGGAAAAGCTGATGCTGATTGGAGTGGTCCTCAAGGTCCAGGAGAGGCCAACACGGAGGCGGCAGCAAGCTTGCAGCCTAGGATCATCCCCGGCAGCTGTTTATCTCGGCTTCCTTAAAAAGCCTTAGCAGTGGCAGGGTGCGTGTGCCAGTTGGTCCCTCCTGCCCTTCCTGCCCTTCCCCCTCTCAGAAATACCCTGACAGTTAACCTAGAGCCTGTTGGCCAACCCAACCACAACTGCTGGGGTAGGAGTTCTGAAGAACATAAAATTCTGCTAAATTTGTGGGAACAGACAGGTTGTTGGGCTGAGCGACCTGATGTGCCTAGGGGCAAGTGAAAGCTGTAGCAAGAGAATAACTCTCATTAGGCACCAGAGTCCACAGGGAAGGGGCACTATATAAATAATCTGATCACAAGAAGAGCTCCAGTTTGCAGCCACACAGCTCTGTAGGAAATAAGACTTTATTGGCTTCAGGACTTAGAAAACTAACTACTCTGACTTGCTCTTCAGTCTGCAGATGCTACAAAAAGAGGCTTGGGCTGTATTTACACTCCTACACAACAGTGTGATGCAGCTCCAGGAGGAGCTTGTGAAAAGGAAGGCGAACAGGTCTGATGCTGTAAACCCTGACTCCAGCACGTAGGTATCCTCAAAGGGTGCTATGCGTGTGAAAGGACTTAATACCATGATTGTGTTGGATATGTCTGATCTGTCTCTTAGCCTGCAGAAAGCGTACGATAATCCCTGTTTTCTGCCACGTAGCACCCTTTTGCAAGAACAAAGGTGGCCTGACACCCCAGGGGCCCAGTAGACCATACATGGGGTACAGACTGTCACCGGTTTTTCTAGCCTTGTGACAGACAGACAGCCACACTGCTGCATATCATCTTCTCCTTTTTCTCGACGCGCGCTCGCTTCACTCTGTACTTTCCAGTTTTGTTAGGGCTGTTTGCTTCCTGTATGCGTTCAGTCAGCTGACTCTGAGTCACGCCAGGGCAGACTTGCAGGACTTTCTGAGAACGCCTACAAAAGCTGTCAATGACAGCAGGCTCATCCTGACAAGAAAGGCACCTTTGTTTCCCCCCCATTCACAAACTTTCACTGTGCGCAAACTCTGCAGCTTTCATCAACCGGCAGTTGCAGTCCCCCACCGCAGCAAAGGCAAAACAAGAAACTGAGTTTCCAAGAATAACACGGGAGGGCTTTTCTTTTTAATTCATCATTTTCATGAATGAATTATTCATTCGGTTGTGGTAATTCCTGTATTGTTGAATCAAAGGGAAAAAAAAAAAAAAAGCACAACAACAACATAGTGCTTTCTATTGGCTGCCTGTGAGTGTGCAGCGCTGGGACCCACAGGGAGGGATGGCCCAGCAGCGGGTTCCTGGGTCTAAAGGAAGAGGCACAACTCAGTCACAGCGTTCGGCGCAGCAGAGACAACATGGGCATCCTAGCCTCAGAGCTGAAAGGCTAAAGATTTGCACATGAGGAATTTTAGGTTGGTAATGGAAATACCCCAAATAACTGAAATTATTTTAATGCTTTGGATATTATAATACTGATTTTATATTCTGGAGAGATTAAAGCTGTCAAATTCTGCTTTCTTCTTTTTCACTGTCTGTCATGAGCCAATTTACAGGGAGTATCCCGCTAGGTATGCCTTGGCAAAGCTGGGCTTCTGTTCCAATCTCCAAGTCTGCAAGGCATCAGCCCCCCCGACTGATTAATCCCTGCTTTAACACTAAAACTATTCCTCAGGCATTGTGTGCACGCCCAGCTTCGCCTCCTCAGACCTCTACCTTGCAGATGATCATTCTGTGGTTAAGGCTTAACCCTGTCAGTGCAAGTATTGCTGAGAAGATTACTGAATTCAGGAATACAGCCATTTTATTCCTAGAAAGTCCTAAGGGATTATGCATGCTCACAAACTACAGCCCTGCACTATGTTCTTCACTTTTTCTTATTATGTGAAGCCTCTTCTGCCACCTCAGCACCTTACCTGTGTTTCAGGTCAGGCTGAATCTACCTGTTTTCCCTCTTTTCTGTTATTTCTTTGTATACATGGCAGCAGTATCCTTCCACACACCAACTCACAGAGAAGTACCTTTTTAAATAGCAGTAAAGAACTCCAATTTCTTCCCTCACTAAAGTCCTCTAGTGCTCGCTAGTCTGCAAGGCTGGACAGACTCACAGCCATGACAGCTCAGCTTTTCATCCCAACAGATGTCTATATGGGATTCAGCCAAACTCACTGAAAATATTAAGATGGACTGTATTTTTCAAAACATGACATAGTAACAACACATGAAATACCAGGTGTAGTGCAGATATACCTCTCCTGGCAGTATAGAAATCATTGCTTGGCTAAAAAAGAAACAACATACTAACTGCCAACGTAGTATTTATATAAACTGACTACATGGTCAAGGCTAAAGTAATCACTGCTGGAAATAGGAAATATCACTGCTGCTGGGCTGGATTCAAATCAATTTGTCAGAAGTGGAAAGAAGAGTCAAAATATCTTCCTGTTTTATCTTTTCTGACCCTCCTTTGAATTATGAAACTTTTAATGATGGTCAGGATGGAACACTAGGTATATCCCAGATATAGGCTCACAGGATATAATGCTAGAAGGGACCACAGGAGGCCCCTCGTCCAACCTCCTGGCTCAAAGCAGGGTCATCTCTGATCTCAGGCCAGTTTGCTCAAGACTTTGTCCAACTGGATCTTCAGGACTGCACAGCCTGTTCCAGTGCGTAGTTAAGCACTGGAAAATTTGTTTCCTTACATTCAGTCTGGATTTCCAGTTTCAGCCCTTGCCCCTCATTTCTCATCCTCCTGCCATTCATCACTGTGAAGTTACTGGTTCCGTGTTCTTGATGACCTCTCTGGAGGCTGCTGTGACATTCCCCTGCATGGAGGAACCTTTCCAGGCTGCACAAGTCCCTCACGCTCTCCTTACCAGTCAAATACTTCAGCCATCTTGGCAGCCCTCTGCTGAGCTTGCTCCAATATACCAAAGTCTTTCCTGTGCTGGGGGTACCAAATTAGAAGGAAATACTCTAGGTATTGTTTAAAGAATCCACAGTAGAGAGAGGATAATCACTTCCCTTAGTCTACTGGTTCTTCTCCTGTTGATACATTCTGTTGGACTCCCATGCTGCCAGGCACACTGCTCACTCACATGCCAGCTGGTGACTGCCCCAGAGCTGCTCCCCAATCAGCCAGTCCCTAGTCTTGCAAGGGGCTTCTTCTTGCCAGGTGTAGGACTTTGAAGTTGCTTACATTGAACTTCACAATGCTGCCATCAGCCCATGCCATCAGCCTGTCTAGGTCCACCTGATTGGCAGCCCTGTCTTTTTTAACATCTTTATATTTGCTGCTTTCTTCAGGTTTCTTTCTTCCTTCAGTTGTTTCGCAAGGCTAGAAACAGATGGAAAATGCAAATGTCCTCTTAAAACCAGCCCTGCAAGCAGTCACAGCATATGACAGCTATGTTTGCAGTGAAGCTTAACTAAAGGACTTTCAACTAAGTTTACAATAGAGGTTTTGCAAAGACTGAAATATTTCTTTGATTCTTTCACTTCCATTGACAGAGCACAGAACTGCTTCTTAATTATAGAAAGCAGAATACATCAGACATTTCAGCTACAAGCACAGTACTCAGCTGAACTAAAAACATTATGAGACATCTATTTTGGGAAATGCTACATGAGCTTATTAGTTAAAAAGGGGCACAGTGAAGGCAAACATGGAACAGAGGGTCTTCTCTGGTTTCCTCCCATGAAATGACATTCCTAATAACTCAAAAATAAAAGGATGAACTGACATAAGTCTACATCTTGATATCATTAATTCTCGGAGAAAAATCCTCCCCAACCCACTGGTACTATTCTCGTCTTACATCAGAAAATAGCACTTGGAAGTTTGAAATGCCCTCAGAAAGTTCAGAGCAAGCCTGACCTGCCCTTGGTGTGCCTGTCTGACACACGTGATGCAGCATCAACTCTAGCAAAATAAAGGGGAGGCAAAGTCTTTCTTTCAGCCTGGAAGTAGGAGCAGCTGATTACACACTCTGCATTTACCAAAAAGAGGAATGATCTGATTTAGCCACATTACTGCCCCCTCACCGGGAACCTACCCACCTCAGAGTTTCTGTTTATTTTTATAGTGCGCCTTTGACCTCTCTGGCTTCAACCCACTTGGCACATAGAGGTGTAATTGAGGGGGTGGGGGAGAGACCAACACCCACTGCACACCTTCCGCCGTGCCAGAGGGTTCCTGCAACCTGCTGGCTCTCCCTCCTGCACACACCTACCTCACCCACACTGCCGGGACCGAAATGCCTACGCCGGGGGCATTCCCTCCCCACCGACACCTCACGCTACGGTCACCGCTGAGCGCCTCTCACATGCACTGGTGAAATACACCGAGAGACGGAGGGCGACGTGTAACAGGTTGATGCTTATTTCTGAACTCGAGGGCTCTGAGCGCAGCCTCGCTAAGCAGGAAGCCAAACGACGTCAATAGAGTTACGTTCGTACAAAAACAATGTAAATGAGATCAGCTTTTGGCCTCAGCTGCAGCAGCTGAAACAAATCCTCCGGCAGCGCTGGCGATCATTTAAATCACATGCACATTTGCCAGTGTGAAAATGCAATAACCAAAAAAAAAGGGAGAAAAAAATCTCTTTCCTGCTTGGAATTGACACATAGATGAAAGTTCCCTTAAAGCTAAAACACTTTCATGCTACTGCTAGAGGAAGAACTACTCAGGAAAAGGCTGCAAGTCAGAAATTGAAGAGTTTTGTTAAAAATAGTAGAAAGGATAACAAGCTAGGGTAAAGAAAAAATAAGCAAACTAACACATGTTCAAAAATTGCTGATTAAAAATTGGCCATTATTTGTTCAGCTGCAATCACTAGTAACTTTTGCAAAAGTGTTCATGATTTTTCTGTATGGAAATGACCCACTTTTATTTGCACACTGTTGCTAGTCTTATGGTAGAAGGTCACAAGGGTTCTCTGTTGAAAATATCTTCATTTCAGCTATTACAAAACATCAATTACCAAATAAATTGGTTGTTGTGAGGAAATGAAAACTAATGGTGCTTTTCCCTGGTCCTATCACTAAAGGATCACTTTCCGTAAAGTGGCACTTCATTCTTGTGAAATTGCTACATTCTTGATAAATGAACCCCAAGTGTATTAAGTAGTATTGGCAAATAGGCAGTGGGATTGATTTAAGTGGGATTTGCTTGCCTTTTTTCGCCATTATGTGGCTACAAAAAGGAGTTTATTATGATCAATCCAACAGAGAAAAATGCATGATTCAAAAGTTTCAAGTTGCTATTTCTGGACAGAATTTTGCTGGTAATAAGATGGTAAGGTTGCCACCCCTGAAAAAGAAAATAATTAAGGGAATGGGTATTCAGGCGGTTGCTGCTGAGCATGATCAGAAACTACTGACACTACCACAGGGAAAGAGGCCAAACCCATCTGGTGGTACCTTTAGAAGGAGGGATCAATGCAGGAAAGTGAAGATGCATACAATCAGTTTTTATCCAGGCAGATAATGAATGAATTTTCCATTTCCACATGCTGATAATAAAACAACATAGCCATTATCTTCAGCTGAGGCATTCTGATTTATTGAGGATTTTGAGGCTCTTTGATTAATTATTTGATTGATAAAATAAATGAGACAACTCTTTAGGAAAAGATGTATAGTTTCTGATCTGAAGTTCTCTGAAAGCTTTCAAAAGACAGAATAACCATATTTGGATTTGTTTCCATGGAGAATTGTGTCTTAAAGAAAAATCTGGCATCACTATGGTAGGATGTATGATTTCCTGGCTCCCCTCCTGCCATTCCCAGTTGTGCCCCAAATAGTATCTGTCATGAAAACTGCTTGACTACAAGGCAATTAGCAAACCACGGGCATGATTAAATACCCCCAGGTAGCTGGAGTGAAACCATTGGGTGTACATTAGGAATTACTCCTTCAGTTGCCAAGATTTCTACAGTGCCTGTCATCCAGGGCATGACGGTAAGCCCATTGGTGATGGTGGATGAGTTCAAGTTTATCGAACGGGACTGTAGCTCTCCTGAGTGGGACTCATCATTCAGGTATGCTGTAGCCCATTCCAGCATGATAGCCTCTAGTTTCATGAAGTACCATGACCTGTCTAAGCACAGTGATGTCTGGGTTCACTACCCTGCTCACCAGCCTGTCAGTTTGTAGGGCTCAGACCACTAGCAGTGACAGGGCGAGCTAGTGAAGTGAATTCTAAGGTAAGGAGCCTGCCACTCATTGTAATGGCAGGTTAGGTCCATGGGGCACTTTTACCTCCATTCTGCAGTGGTGGTTTTTCGAGATTGGCTTGTCAGTATAGAGATCAAAAGTAAATTCTGAAGCTAGGTATTTGCATTATAAATACCTGATTTCCCCATATTACTTTAACTGGAAAAATAAGTCTTCACTTCCCTCATAAAAATTGGAAGTGCTTGGTAAAAAATGACTATTACTAATACTACTTGGTTCCGACCACAAACAAAATGCATAAGTTAAGGAGCTGTTAGGTAAACATTAGTAAATACTTCTAAATGGTAAAACTAAATAGACTCTAGAACAAGATTGCCAAGAGAATGTGAAATCCTAACATTGCAGGCAGTTAAAGAGAGATCATATGGGGATCTGTCGACAACAACTGAGGTTTACTGGCTCCTGCTTTGCAACAGGAGATAGGACAAATAACCCATGCATGCTGGGCTTTTTACCTTATTTTTCACGACTCAATAAAAACATGTATTCACCTGCTTCTGCAAAAAGTGCTGAAGCCTCCGTTGATGCTAAAAAGTGTCAAAACCTCAGTTTTAAATACCATGAGAAAGACGGTAACTATTCAGCAACACAGTTTCTCTAAGATCAGGCAGAGGTATAGGATCAGCAGTGACTCAGAGAAAATAATACTGCCTCTTGAATCATTGCTTCCACTGCCACCGCGTTAGTGTCTGCAGTAGCCGGGAATTTCCTTCACCATCTCCCATCTTTCAACAGACCCAAACCAGTTTGACCACTGATGTGTGGCAGTATGATGACATAAGGCTGTGGACAGTAAAAGGCAGTAGATTTGGTGAGGGTTATTTCTCAGTAACAAGTATTGTGCTTATCTATTAGGGAATAAAATTCTCCAGCATGCCAAAAAGCACTTTCACTTCTCTAAAGAATGGTCACTTCTCTCAGATGTCAGCCACATGGGTTAAAGTTGCTGCTTCCTCAAGAAGATAGGCAACATGGCTGTCTCTGAGGTAACTTACGCTCTCTGTTTGTCCAAAAGGAATACAGATACAGATATACTACCTGTACATAGGTTGATCCTAGTTCCAATGCATTGTTTGTTCCAATGCATTGTGACACAACTATCTCAGAATGTGGCAGGCTGTGATACATCAGTGTGTACTGTTCCCAAACTGCTTGCCAATTCATTTTCCTTCTGTACCACTTTTGTCTACCTTATTCAAAAGACTTTTCAAAGTAGAACAGCAAGTTTATTCTTTTTTTAGAGATTGAGAAACTGAATCAGAGATATGTCTTAGCAGAACCAAGAATGCAATCCAGATCTCCTGTACCCCAGGACACGTGCATGAAGAGCTGGCTAGTTTGTAAACCCTCCCTAAGACATATTGCCACATTACCATGATAAAGCTTGGCCCCCTCTGTTGGTTGAAAGGCCTTGAGATGAGGAAACTTGGCTCAGAGCACAAGAGGAAAACTACAGTTGCACCCAAGCATTGGCTGTAGGAGCAAGGCCCTCCTGAGACTTTATGCCTACTTCGAGCGTGCCAGCCCTGGACATGAAGTAAATATGCTCATCCCCAAGGTAGATCCTCAAAGGCAAAAGGAGTCCTCTGGTGCTACAAGCTACTACCTACTTTGCTGCCAGTGTAGGAGAGGAGATGAAGGGAGGGGACATGTCTGGAATAAATCTCTGCTGTCTTGGTTCACAGCTGTGATATGCCCCTGCCTGAGGACCATTAGATGCTGACCTATATAAGTGTGCAGCCTCAGGCTGGTCTTTGGGACAACCATCTACTAGGTACAGGATGACATTCAGCTCTGGAAGGTATGCACCAGCCAGTGCCGTTGTATGGCAACCAGACACACTGCCAAACAAGATACTTGATACTGATCTCCTCTACAGACTGTCCCACAACGTCCAGTGGAAACCACCATAATCATTTTCTGCCACTTTCAGCAAGAGAGGAAGAGATGCAAAGAAGAGAGTGTGGTGCAGATACTTGTTTCTTCTAGGATGACCATTGCAACAGCTGCAGCAGCTCCTGCTTTACTTGAACTGCTTCACAACAAATAAGATTCCTTTTTCTTTTCATGAGGGCTAGAGAACACAATTTGCGAGCAAAAGCCATTTTGTTACTCGTCACTCACTCATCAGCTTTATCCGCTGATTGTATCTTGCTACTGGCTAATGCCTTAGTCCTGCTGAGAACTGCATATGTGCTTATCAGGTGACGTGACTGGTGCCATCAAGATCAGAAACAAGCAAAGTATGTATACACAGCCTGATTCTAGGACAGCAAAGTCTGAAGATATGAACAGCCTTTCTAATACATGTGAGAAAAACAGGTGGAAAGCATCATTGGCCTCTGACAAGACCCTGGGATATTTTCTGATAGTGGCAACTATATATGCAGATGATTCAAGTAGCCACTAAATACTATCTGGCTATAACTGTAATAAGAGCTTTGATCTGGGAAATTTTTGTGCTCATCCAGTGGCACTGCTTAATTTTGCCTTTTGATAACATACTTTTGCTTCAAAGCTTTTCTAATGCTTTTCTTAGGAAAAAAAATTACTTTCTTATCTAGTGTTCCTCAGCCAAAATCAGACTAGATGGAGACAGTTGAACAGCCTGAATTCTTAGGAGACCTGACCACCTCCTTACCTTTAGTTTTGTGTGTGCTGCTGCCTACAGGTCTTTGCACTGTGCATTTTTACTCACTGTGCGATGACTCACTCCGTTTCTAAAGGAATTGAGGGGCTCAATTTCCAATTGAATAGGGTTTCCCTGGGCCATTCTCCCCAAAGTTGTACTCATGTGTAATTGAAATTTGCATAAGAAAGTTTGAGCACTTTTAAAGGCTTTCCCTCCCCACTTGCTAAAGCACAGAGCTAGTGGCTTCCTGTTAAGGAAACATTTAGTCTGCTTTTGTCTTTGTTAGTCAAGTCTGGCATTCCCCTCTGAAAAAAAAAAAAAAAAAAGAAAAAGATGTTGCTTAAAGGAAAGCAGTCAAGCAATGTTAAATTAGCCTATACCTATACAGTTTTCAAAAAGCATGGGCACATCCTCCCACCTCTGCTATATGAGGCGGGCTGAGATAACTGACCACTTTGCTCACCACTTCCAGAGGCTATTTCTAGGAACATTGTAGCTCTTCATTTCTACAGGGGCTTTTCCTTCCAATAGTAGTGTATTTTTAGCACACATTTTTATTCCAGACCAGCGCAATTAGGATGGGCTTTTCCACGGAATGAACAGCAAAAGACAGAAACAAAACGTACAAGTGACTTCAATCTGTCATCTCTTGACATGGCTACGCCAGCAAGTGAAACAGATAAGCTACATCTGGGCGATACTGATCATGTAACTAGGGTGGAGAGAATTGGTTGGATGTCAACAGCTGTTTCTAAGCAACAACTGATCTGTTGTGGCCACTATCAGGTATGAAAAGGAGAGGAGGCTGATAGAGATTTAACGTATGTAGCAGAGGATTTGTTATTTGTGGAGAAAGACCGTCACAAAGGTTTTTATTGTGCCAATATGCTATGGAAACAAAGGGAAATAATAGGAAAGGATGTAGGTGGTTTGACCTTCTTTCTCTCATTTAACTATTTTAATTCTGTAAACATGCACCTGCCAGGACAAAGGCTCTGTTGCTTACAGCCACAACAACAGTAACTTTGCAAAGTAGCATGGGTTGCAATGATGCAGCACCACTGAATTGAGTGACTGTGTGATTTTCCACACTATTTCTCCAGCGAGTAACAATGCTAGACTCTCCTCTGCAGATAAAATAATGGCACAATCATTGTTCATGTTTTTTCTCAAGCTGCATGGCAGTCTTGTGCTGCTTGCCAGAGGCAACCCTCACATGGTGGAACTTCTCCCTACCACAGCTGTCTGACAGGCAAATGCCATCAGCTCACAGCAGCATTCGAGTTGGGTTTGTGAACCATGGAGCTCAGTACTTTAACATCACAGAAGCAACACTGTCAATTTCCTTGATTTCTTTTGCCTAACATATTGTATGCAAAAAGCAGGACACCCCTAAAAAGTCACAAATCTTTGAAGGTATGAATGATAAAGAGAAACATTTAAAAAATAATTACTAGTTACACTTTTAATATAAGGTGAGGCTTCTATATGCCTTCCTAAGGAAGGTATTACTATTTTTGTGTCATATTTAAAACATAGCTATTTGAAGGTGTTCAGTAACTGTTTGGCTCTATTGACTTTTCTGGTGGGGGAGAGCAGATTGTATTATGACCCATAACTGCTATAAGAATGCAGGCCCTACATAGAAGAATTGCCCCTCGTCCTTTTCCAGGATAGCAGGATATTTCACTTTACATGTGTTTTAGGTACAGTGTGTGTTGGTGAAGATTGTGTACAGACATTTTTTACTCTCATAACATGACAACTGCATAGTCTTCTACCTTAGCTAAGCAAATTTCAGGATTGATTGAAAATTTCTACATTCCAAGACTCTGACTTACTAGTAACGCTGCCCAACTTCTCACCTGTGCAAATGTGTCTACTCTGGAGTCAAACAGCGGCCTGACAGTAGCTGTATGCTATATTTATAAGAAGATAGAATTGTTCAAAAACACATACAAGATTTTAGAACTTATGCCAGATTTTTGACATAAATGTTTAGGATTTCAGTTTCTCTTCCTTTTTTTAATCAGAATAAATATGCTGGTAAGAGAGGTGATTTTCTGTCAGTGCAGCTATGCTGGTAATAGTTCTGGTGTAGCTGTAGCAAATACTTTATATTGTCAACTACTGAACTGGAACAAATTATGGTGGTATGACACAATATTTTATGTAATACATTTATTATTTTCTTTGTATTTATTTATGTAGTAATAGACACTCCACCCAACAAATGCCAACATCATTTTGGTATGAGACAATATATTTGTTTGATAGTAGCCACATCCAGCAGGACTGGTATGGAAAGTGATTATCGTAAACCAAAGTTCATTCAGACAGATAAACCTGTCAGACTGTAATATATTGGCTGAATTTGCCTCTTTACCATAATCATAGAATCACAGTCACAGGTTTGGAAAGGAAGCCATGGAGATTGCCCAGTCCAACCCTTCTGCTTAGAGCAGGGGCATCTAGAGCAAGCTGCTCAGGGCCGGGCCTGGTTGGGTTCTGAGTATCTACAAGGATACAGACTCCTTTGTGCCACTGTTCAATCAAACTCATAGCAAAAAATTTCTTCTTAGATTTAAATGGAATTTTCTGTATTTTGGTTTGTACCCATTGCCTCTTGTGCAATCACTGGGAGAAGGATCTGGCTCCATCTTCTTTGCTCTACTATGCCATCAGATATTTACACACAGTGATAAGATCCTTCCTCAGCCTTCTCCAGCTCTCAGACTCTCCTCATATGAGAGATGATCCAGACCCTTAATTATCTTTGTGCCCCTTCTCTGGACTTGTTCCATTAGGCCCATGTCTTTCTATACTGATGAGTCCAGAACTGGATTGAGTACTCTAGAAGCGTAGTCTAGTACATCAGCGCTGAGTTGAGAGGGAGGATCACCTCCCTCATTCTGCTGGCAATACTCTGCCTAATGCAGCCCAAGATGCTGTTGGGCTTTTTTGCCACAAGGACACATTGCTGGCTCGTGTTACAGATAGATAAGCCATTAGGATTTTCAGTGCAGGTGAAATATATCTCACTTCTGAATGTGGGACCTGACTTTCAAATCATGAGGATATTTCTGAAATTTCTTCCAGTCATTCTTACACAAGTGGTTGGATTGGTGAACAATTTATATGATAGGAGAGGTTTATATGTCCATCAAAAAGCTGACACCTTTAATTCAAAAAATCATAGGCTGAAAGGGCAAAATAGATCATTTCTGTACCCAGAGTATTACACTTCACATAGCCACCCACACACTGAACTTGATCAGTTGTATTCTGTTCTATTTGGCTGAGGTTTATTATCCAGAAAGGTCTCCTGTTTTGATTTGAAAACATCAAGAGATTCTGACTCCATTTCATGTTTGTTCCAATAATAATCACCACTATTTAGTGATGTTCCTAACCTCTCACTTGAACTTGTCCAGGTTTGCCTTCCAAACACTGGGTTTTGTTTCGCCTTTTTTTACTGTGAGCACCCAGCACTATCTCCTTGAAAAAATGTCTGTTAAAAAAAAATCTTTTTCAGCTCTCATCTTCGAAAGCTAAAGAGATTGTGCCTTTCAATCTCCCACTGAAAGATATTTTCTCCAATCCACAAATATGCATCATTTTCTGAAATGTCAATTTTCTATTTCAAGCCAGAGGAAGGATTTGTACACTCAAAGTCTATATTTTTTTTTCTAGTTTGTCCAGCTATATCAGCTGGTCAGATAAGATATGATCTCTACACATACTGAAATGGTGCTTCATTTCTCACCGTTCTTTACAAATACAGAGCTTAGGGCAGAAGTTCCTGTGGCTGTATCTAACAGGCTGGTATGATGAACAAATACTCTTCCAGATAATAACTGAGATGATATTCAATATACTGGACTAGATACAATACTATTGAGAATTATATTCAACAGTCCTGCTGCTGAATTAACCTTCTCCAAAAATATTCCTGCAGGAGGAGAGGAATACCATAAAGACCTCTTTCCACAAACTCAAGTAGATAAACTAAATGTTCCCTAGTAGCATGTTGCAATAAAACTTCATTAACAGGTTCTTCAGCAACTGAAGATAAATCTTAAAGGTAACTGGCCTCCCTTAACTGTGTTGCTGTTTCTATACTCTCTTCAAGATCTTGACATTCCCAGGCTTATCACTTTCCTGCTTAGCTTAGAAGCTGCTTGTCCATAAGCACATTTAGCCTTCTCCTTGTCACCCTGATTCACAGTACTTGTTGAGGACCGATCTTAAAATACAGCACCAGCAAATACAGCAGAAAATCAGTTGATACAGTTGATACAGCAGAATGAGATACATCCTGTGACTGTGATGAAACAAACTGGTATGTCAACAGCTGCAGCCTTTTCTGCTCACAGATATTGTTAACTTCTTCAGGAGTTGATTACCACTGATCCCAGTTTGATCCCTACTTCAGCTGTAGTTGGAAACACAGCCTAAGAGAAAGTAAGAATTAGCACAATTCCTTTTTCACTTTATTAAATAACACAAGAATTTAAAAAATAGGCAGGACAAGGCCTTCCTTTCTTCTGTGACTACAATATATTAAAGGGAAATCTCATGTCTGTGACCAAGAGAAATCTCTAGTGTAAACAGTCACCAGAAAAAATATGTATATGCTGAGATTTAAAATGTTGCTCATAAATGTTCCACGTGATGTCAAAATCATTGCTTTGAATTTATAGACTACCATAAATAAGTATACACTATATAAATCACACTCCAATCTCATTACAGTGATGGAGAAAGATACATAGTGCATTTATCTGGTAGGGGACTTGTGAGTCATTCAGAGCTGTGCTTTTCTTCCCCTAGAAGTCAAATGCTTCTGTACTCAAAATAGTGACTGCATTAAGGGCCTACATTTGGTCTGACAGTTTTATTTTTACTCCACTGTCTTTTTGATCATTAGTGACCTACATTTGTGAAAGGCTTCTTTTTCTGCCTTTGCTTCCAACTGGCCTCACAGAGCCCTGTGACTCACAAAATTTTTTAAAAAACAAACCACCAAATGTGTGGTTTTAAATATAACAGTTGCAGTTTTGTTATCAGTTCTTAGAGGGGATTCCACACACTCTCACTACAATGGAAAGGGGCACCCCTTTGCTCATTAAGATACAGGTAAATGCCAGTTCTAGGAAATTTTCTTTCCTTCCAAAGCTAGAGTCTAAATCTCCATCCTTGACTTGTGCAGTTATATTGGTAATGTAAGGTCCGTTAAAACAGAGTCATGCAATCTCCAAAGCATTCTGTAAAATCAAGATTCACTAAGTTTCTCTCAATATCAGGCTTGCATTTCTTATTTATTATGCTCTATCTTCACAAATCAATATTCACACTAAACCTGCTAATTATGACAAATAGCAAGAAAACCACCAGACTCCAAGTTAAACTGCAGACTTGTTTATATGTGGTGTTTCTAACCCAACACTTCACTCAAACATGTCTCTGAAAATGAAAGTACTAAAATATTCCTGCTCCAGCCACATAGTTAGAGCATCTGAGTATCTTTGTACGTTAGCTAATCTTTGCTCATAAATCCTGCAAAATGAGGGGGTGGTACAATACCTGTTTCACAGATAGGGAACTGAAGCACAAAGAGAATAAGGTCAAAAGTTTCCACTACTGCTGCGTATTCCACAGAACCCAATTTCTCGGTTTGTTTGGTACTATAAGTTATTTTCTATCTTTAAAGCTCAGCTTGTGTTACTGCAGCTACAGCTGTGGGAACTCAACAGTCCTTTACATCAGAACCTTAAACTCCACTTACACATGTGTAATATAAGGAGCAGCCAGTCAGTCATCATCTCCACCAATCTTTGAAATCAAAAATTTACCTGGCACCTCACAGAAATTTTGTGGCAAAGAAAAAGGTAAAGTACAGTTTCCGTGGCAATCATACAACAGCCCTTACCACATGGTTGTGCTTTCTTGCATTGCAGTCCCTCCTTCTATATGATACAAGGAGCAAGACTGAGGCCTTTGGCATAAGGGGTATCATGTTTGCTTTAGCTAACAACTCTGACTCCCGTTAAGGCAAATCTTTAGGTGCATGGATTGTATTCTGCTGAAGATGAGCTTTCTGACGTATTAGACTTATGACTTAAATAATGTTTTTGATCTCAGGGGGCAGATGGGAAGTGTGAGGCACACAAAAGAAAGACAAATTCCATCATGCAATATTGTATTTTAAGTTGCCACCTACCCCTGACGGTTCATTTACAGGACTGAATCCATCAGGCAGATCTCTGTCCCTCTGGACAGACTGTCAGCCTTTATTAGTCATAACATCTGACAACTGGCATCATGGATAATCTCTGGTGTGAGATTCTGCCTACTCCGTCACATTTGCTCCTTCTCCTTCCTCACTCCTCTCTATTCAAGGTCCACCTACTTCTTCATTGTCCCTTTAATTTTGCTCTCACTTCCAGTCTCTATTCCTCAAGTTTCTCCACTGAATTTCAGTCTCTGTGTTTTACCAAATTCCAGTACTCTTTTCTAGTCCTCCTGACTCAGTCTTAATCTCTCCCAAATTCCTAGTACTGGCCCTTTTGCTGATACCCTTCACCTTTCCTGTTCTCTGCTTCCTATCTCACTGTCTTAGATTTTTCTCTGGGCTCCTCCTATCACTGCCTGTTCCTTAGCTTGATCTTTCTCTCCAGTCATTTCCTGTTCTTATCCCATGTTTTTGCTCCTAGTAAGAAATGACTCTTCTGCCCACACTGATTTCCGTAGTTCCAGCTGGCTTCTATTCTAGTGCCATTAACTAGTCAATCAGTTGACTAAATCTCTTTCCTTCTGCATCTTCTCAGTGCCTGGTTTTTCTTCTGCAGTTGGGCTGAACAAAATACTCGCTTCCTCCTTAAAAAACTCATGCTCACTTTCATGGATAACAGTACCAGATGTTATAGTCCAGGGCAAGGTACTACCAAACTCGCCTGTTGACATGACCCCACTATTAACTGGAGTAAATCCCATTAACCTTACTAAGATTCCTCATTGCTAGTGTATGAGCAAAGCCAGTTCCCTGATGCGCTGTCTCCCACCCAGGAAATAAACAATGATTTATTTAAGTACCACAATTTGAGCAAGATTGACTGAAAGACTCTACCTGCATACTTTGTTCTGCCTCATGAGAGCTCAGAGACTGAGTTATTTGAGAAAGAGGTTAAAAGAAATCTAGCTTTGCCTCTGTTCTCGTGTAACTTGCTGTGTCAGAGGCAGAAAGCAAATAGTGTCAAACACATTCTACATGTGTGACCTACCTTGGACCATTAAGCAACTTGGGGAATTGCCACTTCCTTTTGCATTTACCCGGAAGTCTTTTTCGGGTGCAAGTATTTGATCTGACACCTGACGGTTTCAGGTGTACCCGAAAACTTTTCTTGGGTAGCAGGTAGACACACTGTTCACAGAAAGCCAAGGCCAATCCAAGCCATGAGGTTGACCTCTACGGCGTGTGTTCTGGAGACACAGCTCCGGCCAGCAGGGAGAGAGACAGAGAAGTCCTGTGCAGGGGATTCTGCACTGCACAACCAACAGTTCATGCTCAGGGAAAGGTGAGCCCAGTTTCTGTCCTTGGAGCTACTGTCGTTGCAAGGAGCCGCAGGAAATTTACACAAGGTCACTCATTATAGGGCCACCTACGGTTTGACCTTAAAAAATGTCTTTACCTACATGTGCAAATAGCAACTGACTGACAAGAGGTTTGGACTGAGCTGTAAATAGCACAGTATTGACACATAAATCTCCTTCTTGCTGTATGTCAAGTTTCTGCTCCAAAGAACGAGTCATCAGACAAGTTTAAAGAAAAAGTTGCTGGATTTTTTTTTTTACCTGAACAAAATGATTTTTTTCCAGGTTCAAATTTAGAAAACAATGAAATATTTTAACTCTTTTCCATTTCTTCCTCCACCCCCAAATTCACCATGTAGTGTAGACCAACATGGGACCCTTCCTATGTGGTTTGACAAACAAGGAAAAAATGGAACACAGGATTTTAACACCAGTGGTACTATGCAATTTTATTAAAACGTTTTTGCCTGATGCTATTTGTAATGAAGACATAAGACAGAACACATACTCTGATATCATTCCTGAGAGACATGGTATTGACAGTGTCCAAGTAATAATAGTGCTAGCTTAAAGCTGAGCAGATAGAGTACTGAACTAAGATAACAAATGGGTAAGTGTGGGTGGGTGCCTTAAATCTGCAAAAATGCTTTTGCAACAGTGAATGTTCAATTAGTGGATTTACCTTTGACGAGAAATTCAGGTGTTAAATTATCTATGGACTATAACAGCACTGTGTTTTGTTTTTATGTACAGTTCAGTAGAACTAGGTAAAGTGCTTCAAAGTACCAGTGTTGATCGTCTAGTATAAATTGTTCCTGTTCTAGGGCCATCTGTCCTGTCCATGCAGGAACTCTTCTCTGTACAACCCAGTAGATGGTCCTAGACTGATTAATGTCTGATTATGTTATACATCCAAATAACCAAGACAGCAGAGTAGCTAGATCTTCCTTATGTAAGTTCCATAAGAACCTACCACCAAAGCAGAGGGTGTAAAGAGTACTTCCTCTCTGTCTCCCTAGGGATTCAGTTTACTACAGACAGAGCAGACAGATAGATCTGTACTTCTACAGTCAGTGTACAACACCTTCACGGAGAAGAGTATACAGTCATAGGAGTTCAATATGGAGAAAATATGTTTGCGTCGACTAAGGCCTTGGTTCGTGACTATGAACTACTAATGATTGATGTTCCTGATGGAGGAATTTTGGAAGAACAAATTGTTTGGGGTGATAGTATTTGCAATGTGTAGATGACCATGTCAAGCTACACAGACGCTAAGTTGTTTTTCCTAGAACAGAAAATCTAAAAGCATGACATATAAAGCTGAGGCTTATCACTCCATTTAGTTTACCATCACACCGAGGCAAAACAGATGATGCCCCTCTCAGGATGTGAATTCTGAATCATAGCTGAATGTCTGTTCATAGCGCTGTTAGATCTGCATGATACCCACCAAGGGACACTTTCCTGCTCAGGTAGAAGGATGAATGAATAAGGACACTGTGAGAGCAGACTGAAGAGAAAAATTCTGAAACAAAAACTCAGGAAGTGTAATGTAGAGAGATGTGAACAGCATGGGCATAGGTAGAGGCTGCAGACAGCAGTATGTGGGCCACAGTAAACACACCTCCAAAAACAGAAAGACACAAAGATTCAGAGGACACATTAAGATGATCTGAAAAGCTATTGCTGAGAGCAATAGGAATGAATCTATGGGGTTGATCTGGGAAGATCATCTGCTTCTACTCCACAGACATCACTCCAGGACCTTCATCCCTAATGCTCACGTTCAGCTGCTTCTATCATCTCAAGCTTTCACCTTTAACACCCCACTTCCTATCATCCTGCCAACGCGTGTGCAGATAGCTGCGTATGTTTACTGGAGTAAACAGTCCCTATATTACTTTGGTGACAGAGGAACGATCCACAAGCACAGATTTCTGGGTCTGCAGTCTCCTTGATACGGATCAGAGTGACCATATGCAGGGAATTGTATACCTGCCTGCCAGAGTTCTGCATATGGCCGCTGTTCCCTCTCTGCCTCCATTTCTTTGTCATGCCCTTTGTTCCACAGATCTGGATGTTGCCAGGAGTATTGTTTTTTTTTGCTAACATATGTCATGACTAGTACTTTATTTTCATTTTATATAGTCTTTCCATACTTGAATTGCATAGGCCTTTCTGTATTTCTCAACCTATGTTGTGACACAGAGCAATCTGTCTCTCTTTTGTTCTACTAAGCAGGAACCACCTCTGAAATGCAGCCATGTTTTCAGGAGAATATCATAGCTGCTCCTCAGTGTACACTTAAATGACTTTTTATTTAGGCCAGAAAATGACAGGACTCCATAAACTGATTGAAACTGCAAGAGGAAACCTATGTAGGCAGCTATAATCGGTCACAATGAACATGTGAACCCAGTGAAGCTAGTGACCCTTCCTGCTGTAACAAATTCCATGGAATATTTAACGCCTGCAATCTCTCGTGTTTCTGCCTCACGAGTTTTCACACAATTTTGTGACGGGTGATTTGAGAATTAGTCTTACACTTAGTGTTTCCCTTTTGTCTATTTTTAAAATGAATGAGTTTGGGTAATGTGTCTAACCATAAAAGGGGAAAAATGTCAGAAAATAGGAAAAATGTAGAATAAGGAGTCTGTGAATATCAGGACTAGCAAGTCTTTCCATTTTTTTTTCTGACCATTGCTCCACAAGTTATACATGACCAAGCTACAATAAAGGTATATGTACTTTACCTATATTTTTGGTATTGAACTTTAAACTTTCATCTTGTCTACAGTCCTGCAGTCCATCTTCAGGTATCATGCAAAAGCATCATACTTACTGATAACAGCTATTCTTTTGTACAGATATGTCTTAAAATGTAAACATATTTTTATCTTAGTCATGAAGACTAAGCATTTCTTACATTTGAAATAACTAGCTTTTTTTTTCAGTTAAAAACAAACAAACAAACAAAAGCAGAATTCTGTAAATTCAGTCCACCAGAATAAAGGAATATCCAAGAAGGACACCAGTCCAATTAGAAAAGAGAAAGTTCACCACTTTCAGATGGTGAACAATTTCAGGTACATGACAAAAATGAGAAATCTTCAGCAGCATCTTTTCCCACAGAGTGTGTCAGTGTTACAGAAAGAAACTCTTGCTCCCCATAAAAAGAAAGCTAGTAGGCAGAGTGATGTATTTTCTTTATGCAGGTGATGCAAGTCGGACAATCCTCAATTTTAATATATTTTTAATGCACATTTTAATTTTAACACCATGAGTTGGAAGCAATAATGTAGAGCACTCTATGCAAAGCATGGATGAATAGATTTCTATAGTAGCTCCTAGATGCAATATGCTGCTTCTCTTTGTTTTTCCCAAATCTACCTGATATTACTCTAACTCCTCCCCGCCTGCTTCAGTTAACATTAATCCACAGCAGGCAGCTTGTGGGCTGTATTTTACAGCTACAGAAATTACAGAGGTGGGGGCATGTGACATGAAAATCCATTCCCTGTATGAAGACGGTAAAAGTCTTACGAAACTCTCTGTGCGAATGGGAATAGATGATTATATCAGTGTTACCAATAACTGCTG
This sequence comes from Rhynchotus rufescens, assembly GCA_032273925.1. Classification (NCBI taxonomy): domain Eukaryota; kingdom Metazoa; phylum Chordata; class Aves; order Tinamiformes; family Tinamidae; genus Rhynchotus; species Rhynchotus rufescens. Next base: position 5,387 of record JAVCKT010029432.1, on the reverse strand, counting down.
TCATTGTAAAAATGGTGAATCCCTTCTCCCTGAAATCAGTATGAATCAGAAAAAAAGTCTATGGGAAACAATACTTCTTTTTTCATTTAAAATGTTTGATCAGAGTTACCCTATGTAGTTGACTAAATCCATGTGTAAAGCAAAATTCTCCTTTTCCTGGAGGAAGTTGATTAATTGTTTCCCATATACTAGTGATATGTGGACTCTCTTTGTTTAATTTAGCAAATACTGGTAAATTCTCATGTGAAAAAAAAGCAAGCATTCTTCTTTGAAGGATTTTTTCTTAGGGAAATTCTGGCACTGGAAATACAAGATATATTCAGTTTCTCTCCACTGGGAAAGATAGATTGAATTTCTGGTCACTCATATAACACTTTTGTGTTATTCCCCCACGCACAGAATTTGCACTACGCAAAGGAAATGCCTTTCCTCAGCTTTTGAAAGTCCAAGAACGAATTCACTTCCTCATTATCACTGAATATGGCTGTGAGCTTTGAATGTACCCCAGATTTAGTTAACTTCTTAAAATACAAGATATCGAAGCCTACTCAAAAATTAACACTTCTGAGGTAAAATCCTAGTGAAAACATTTTGCTGATCTTGTGCCAAACCAGGTTAAATCCCAGACCAAAACAAGATTTACAGTAAACTCTGGGAGTATGAGACCCTTTGCATTGCTCTAACCTCAGCGATGAAATCAAAATAGATCCTTCCTGACAGATACCCTGTCATGGAGAATTACAAAGCCGATGCAAAAACTGCAGGTGATGTCCAATGCCCTGATGTTATTTGAGGAGGTCACACTAGACAGCTACGGACATGAGAAGCCTATCAGAAAGATTGCTTTTACTATAGGGCATCATCATGTGCTGTAAATAAGATAGATAAGCTTAGTGCTCTGCTTGTGATTCATGACTAAATTACTTTCACATGATCACTTTTTATTCATCTCGTAGTCCCTATGTAATTCCATTGCTAAGAACTGTGGGGTAGAAGAGGTATTTCTGCCTTGAGAGAAAAAGGCCCCAGTAGTCTCCCATACTAGTAAAGAATGATGCACATATTCACTAAGCACATGGAAATTAATTGTGATTTCAAATAGATTTACCAAAGTTTTATTAAAGAGTTTATTAAGTTGGCTTAATAAATGTAAAAGTATGTAGGAAAAGGCATTATTGAAAGAAAAAATCCAAAACCCGAGACAATGTTCCAATGAATTTTTACCATTCACATGACACCAACTGCATATATTTTGGGACACTATAAAAGCTTCCAGTGAGACTAGGTTTCACTGGGAAGAGTGCTAAAGTAGTAAAACATGCTAAAGACTCAGGAGATCTGCAAGCCTGCTGAACTGCAGGCTCTTTTATCCAAGGAAGCACAACTGACTGCATTACACACTGAAGCTGTTCAGGGAACAGAGGACATAGGAGTTACGGCTTTAATTAGGTGAACAGACATTAGCTTAACTCCATCCCCCAACCTTTTCCATTATCTCCCAGAGGACATAGCTCTGTCCTAAAGGCTTACTGCATGCCCAAAGTTAGAATACCTGTTTTTATAATCTCATCTGAAGGGAACAGAAGGAAGCAACACAATAATAATTGTCTCACTTTAGATGAGGCATTGTATTTAGCTGTATATTTATTTGTTAACTAATGGCAGCATCCTGGACACCATTCGAGTTGTTGGCTGAAACAAACAGGTCTTCTCAGAAATCCACTCAGAACCCCACTACTGCAGTATGAACTCCACGTTTATGTAACACTTCAGGCAACAAGCTAGTTGCCCCACCATTAATAGCAATGCAAATGTCCAAAGCTTGGGCCTACATTACCTAAGAAAGGTGTTCGCTCTGTGCAGTTAAGGCATGTCCGACTACTGCCCAAATTGTTTTGAAAAGAGGAGCAACTCTGTGCAGAACCTGTGCCATTGGAACCATTTTTTTATGATTACAGCCCTAAGCTAAATCAAAGTCCTTCAAGATATTCACTATTCCCATTTTACTAGCTTTCGTGTGAGAATGTTATTCTTAATGTTTAACCTACATCTCAATTAAGATGGCAAATTTTGAACTTTCATCTTCATTGAATTCCACTGCAGTTCTAGTTCTTTACCTCCTGACATTTGTAAAACTGAATTAAAAAGAAGAAAAGAAGAAGAAAAGCATGCAGTTTGGACTAGTAGCATGAATCAGGATGCCTACTTTGAGTACAGCCCCTTGCCACAATACCTCCGTAGAAATTGCCTTGGAAATCTGAAGTATTTCTTGCTGTATTCAGATGAGTATATTGGAAAATTCACAAAAACAGTTCAGCTCTTGCTAGAGAAGTGGCAGAGATGAGTTTGGGTGTTTTTTTGCCATCATTATTTGATTCTGTAGTTTTCTGTCTGATCGAGGCCTAAGGGATTTCCCTCCCTCTTTTTTTCTATATACCAATAAATTCTTCTCATCACTTTGCCACCACCAGGAAAAGGAGTAACGAAAGGGCTTCTGGAAGACAGAAGTGCTGAACTCAAGTGTGACCTTAAACCTTGCTATTGCAATAGAAGGGATTTCCCTTTTACGATCCTTTTCCTTCCTTCTAGATGAATCATACCTCTTACAGAATTATCTGATACTAAAAAAATGGCTAACGATTAAGTAATTAAAGCCTGAATGTTACTATGCATAAATATTATAATAATGATCCTATGATAGAATATCACAGAAATACTGTCTTGAAAATGAGTCCTTCATAAAGCAATCTCTGAAGTACTTGACGATAATCTTTTGAACACACTGAGGTCTTGATTTAATTTAGTGAGCATGAAGTGAGCAGTGAGCTGAACAGCAAAGACAAGAAAAATCCTATTAAAACAATTTAGAGAAACAGAGCTGAATGGGGCCTTGGGAGATTCATTCTTTTTCCCAAAGCACAATCAACTAAATGGAATCATTACATATATATATATATATATATGCATGTGTGTGTGTATGTGTATACACTTCAAAGAGGAAATTTTTCCTTGCCCTTATATATATATATGCATGTATGTTTATATTCTGTCAAATATAAACATTATATCATAAATGGTGGTATAAACTATGGGGTATAATTACAAGAAATAAAAGTATATCTAAAAAGAGGAATGTATATTTATACATTCTACCGTTATTGATGTTGTTGATGTTTTTAATGTATTACTATATTGCCTAGGAGATTTGGTTGACAAGACAGAACTTCATTTTGTGCTGTGCAAACTCAGATCAAATGAATTCCTGCCATCCTGCTCAGACCTGTACAGTAAACATCAGCCCTAGCCATGTGCAATCAATTTTCAGTTTGTCAAGATGTAAATAGTAATTATGAATATTCAGATACGCTCAGAGCTTTTAATAACAAAAATAACCTGTTGCCTTTTCAGGTTTTCCTGGGACTAAATGTTTTTCTCATAGGCTCACAGCTATTACCTTTGGACCTGTCAAATAGTCTCCTTCCTGATACTTATTTTCCTTCTTCTGAACAGAAAAACAGAAGGGACTGGAACCAACTGCTAATCTATTTGTTGCAACTTCACATATAAGGCAGGGTGTAAGTCGGTCAGTTTTTCCCTGTTTCCTAACATAAAGACACCAGACAAATGGTTTGGATTAAAAAAAAAAAAAAAAAAGAAGAAGAAAGAAAAAAAAAAACTGAAAAAAATGGGGAAAAAAAAGAAAGGAAAAAAAATGTTTTCTATTCAGATTATTTCAGAACACCAGTATCTCAGCACAAATGAGAGGACAGGAAAAGACATTCGGGAGCAGGGAATAGCAAGCTCTTTTTAAAGCAGCTGGCCTGCTGAAGCAAACAGATTATACCCTGGGTAAACCACACCCCAAGCGCTGCCCTAGTTATGCAAGTAATCGCTCAGGCCCAGTTCCCCCAAGCAGGCAGCCTCCCTGCCCCACAGCCGCCTCGCAGGCCGCCAGCCCCCGAGCGCGGATAGCGCCACGCTAACTACTACTTTGCAAAGCAGCAGAGAGGCTTAAAAGAAATCAAAATAAAACCTCCAGAAGAAATGGATGCAAGGAGAGGAGGTTTCTGTTTGTTTGTTTTAGAAAACAAATTTAAAAATTGGATTGTTCTTTCCAATAAAGTCCCTGACTTTTAACACAGGCAGAGAGGAAAGGACAGCACGGCATGCAGAGCTAGACACAAAGCCACTTTCAACCCTTGGAAAGAGCGTGCTGTCAGCACGTGATGTAAGGCACGAGCTGAGCCAGCTGATGTTAATGGAAGTGAGGTGCAGGAGCTCAAGTCCAAACTCTTCCAGTATACACCTAATTCACCTGATTCATGATGCAGTAAAGATTTATGGCCTGTCTCCACAGTGTAGAGCAACCCTAGCTTCTCAGAAAGTTGCTAGGAGTGGAGGATGCACAGGAACTGACAGGTGATCAGCATCTATGAGGAAAAAGGTTTTTTTTTTTTTTTTTTTTTACCATTTTTAATTTCATTAAAAATTTTGGCACTCTGCATTACATTTCTGTATACCTTCAGCTTGATAGCCAGGCAGAACTATTTTTTTTCTTTTTTTTTTGGTGCATGTATCACCATCACAAGTAGTGTGTAGACACAAGTTACAATTACAGGCTGTAGCCTTAAGATGAAGTGATCTTTTATGTTGCAAAGATTTCAGGATATTAAGATGTGAATTGACTGTAATGATCATCTTTAATGATTCTTACAAACTGCTAGCCAAGAGTGTCAGGTTCAGCCACATTTAGATGCTAGGATGTCCCTGACTTGGTAACTGTGCTTGCAAGTCTGTCCCTTTCCTACAATGGCTTTCCCTTAAGCAGGATTGGATCAAAGTGCGTTAGCACTTCCTGCCTAAAACACCAGCCTATGTAGTTATGTGACTCTATATCAGAATCTAACCTTTAATTAAAAAGAACTAAGTCACTTGTGGTTATATAAAACAGAAAGTCAAAACTTTGAAGCATATGTACCAACAAATAAATAGAGTATGGACTGGGTTTGAAAGCAAACTGGAAGCACAGCAGCCTCACACAGGCTGGGCTCCCTTTTCCTGTCGCTGGGCTGTTACCCTCGGGATCCGCTCCTGGGAGAACACCTGCACTGCGAGCCTTAGGCGCGTGCCAGGAGGCCACGTTGGGTCGGCTGCCACCTCCGCCTGCTCGCTCAGCGGCAAGGCGGGAGCCGAACCCCTTGTCCCCCCACTGGTGCCCTGGCACAGCCCCTCCGCGCCCGAGGGGGCTTCCGCACTGCTCTCGGTCGCCGCGGGAAGACCCCGTGCGCGAGGGCAGCGGGGCAAAACCCGGCGCCGAGGCGGGAGCGCGCGCCGTCGGGGCCGCGGGGCGCGCAGCGCGGCCGGGGCGGCCCAGGGGCGCAGTGTGG
>JAVCKT010029431.1:20259-32840 GCA_032273925.1 Rhynchotus rufescens | reverse complement strand
GTTGTGGGATTTTTATTAGAAATGAATATAGGTTATTACTTCTTGCATGATAAGTTACTTCTTTGCTCACTGCAAAACAATTGTTAAGCAATAACTAATATTTTTGAGTACTGTGAACAGGATAGGGATCACTGTCTAAACCAGGGGCTACCTAGTCACGGAACAGAGTAAGTATCACCTGAGTTCAGAGACTAATTCTATGGCATGAACATATGTTATCGAATTACCATAACAACCAATTTACTAACAATTTATTTATATCCACAAAAATATTTACAAATATAAACAAATCTCACACACATTTAAGAACAACCTTTATGTAGAGAAAAGGATTAAGTTCATTCAACAAAACCAGACCCAGCAAGTAACTGAAGCAGCTCCGCTCAGATATCTGAATTGCTGAGAATGATGGTGCAGCACTTTGGTTAACCTGGTTATCACTCACGGCAAGGGGAGGTCACTTGCTCCTCCAGAAGCATCAGGCAGGATAGGATTCAAATATGTGCTGGCAAAGGTACACCAGCCTACTCATGCTGTGTCACCAGTCTTGCATAGTCAGTGTCTTACTCACGGTGATGCACAAGACGCAGAAAAAGGTAGCACCTGTAAATATAGCAGAAAAGCTCAATTTGCATTTCTGGTATTGGAAAATTAGCATGTTACTGACAGGCTTAAACAAGAAACTGCTAATGTGAGCGTTAGCAAATTAGGAAAGCCCTGATAAAAATGGAGACAGTGATACTTATCCACTTGTGAAGAGTCATGGATATCTGCAGAAGTTTTGTCTTTAGTATTTTTGTAGCAGAAGACACGGCTGAATTATATGAATTCATATTTCTAATGTAGAAAAGAGCAATTTTCAAGTAGCATCTATGGAAAATTTAACGCCCAGCTCATTAACACTAGTGATATACCACTTTACAAAGGCAAAGGAGAATGCAACTGCTCATTAAGGCAAGGAGTACAAAGAGAAACAGAAGACACTGTGAGTTCAGCAAAGCATTTTTGCTTTGGCTTGGAAGGAAGGAAGGTTTACAAGACCTGATGGAGTGAGATTCTCTTTGCTATACCACCACTTGCCTCCCAAATTGATGAACAATTTTGTGAAATCCTGGGAAAACACCCTAGTTCTCTAGCTCAAATAGCTCAGCATGTTTAGACATCCTACAGTACAGAGTTACCATATAAGACTTGCTTCAGATTAAGGTAGGTAAATTTAGATATTTACAGGACTGCCAGAATAGCAATTCAGTCACCTAAATAAGGTTTCTGGTTTATCTGATTTGTCCTAAAGTGTCCCAGAAATCTACGAGGGTTTAGAAGATATAAGACCTGCAGAAGTCCAGCTCATTTCTGTAGTAGAATATCCTACAGAGCCTAAAATTACCCAAGATATTTGCTGCAGCAGCCTGATCTCATCAGCGATGCCTTGGCTCCCATCGTAGCTAATGGCGAGACAATCACATCATCCAAGAGAGCTAGGACACATGGGAGAGCTGGCCCAGTCGCCTGCTGGTTGCTCCATGGTCTGTGTTTGACCACACTGACTTGGGGAGGAGATCTCAGACCCCTACCATATACCCTGATCTACCCTAGACATAGAGTGCGCACCTGCAGCTAAGCTAAGCCTTGCTTTAGTTAGGGTCGATGCCTGGAGAAACCAGCCACTTTCTAGAGCTAAAATAAATTGTAACTAATTAAGTGACTTAGAGATGTATTTCAAAACCTACTGAGTAGAAAGCTACGCTACTAAAAAATTTAAAGGGCTGACTCAATTCCCCTAAGGCAACACTTTCAGCTTTGAAAGAATATAACATTTTAGTCGATAGGTTCTGAAATATGTCTCAAAGTTGCTTAATTAGTTCATTATAGTTGAATTTAGCTTAAAAAAGAGGTTATGGGGACAGTTATTGAACAACTATGATAGGCATGACTATGCAAATGCAATACTATAGCACTGAAATGGGAGGGCCTCCAGCTACCACATGTGTTAATTCTCTGAGCATGCTTGTAAGAATTAGATATTTTCCTAAGACTAGGAAGATTTCAGGTTATATGTGCACCTGACTACTTAATAAAAGCATTACATTGTCTTTCCTGAAAATCTAAATTCCAAAAACCTGTCAAATGCTACGTGCCAGATTCTCCCGTGGTGTAAACTAAAGCAGCTTCCTTAGTTTTCAACACAGCTTTCCTAATTTACATCATCTAAAAGACATGGCCAAGTGCCAACACGATTAGAAAAGCAGATCCTTTTCTTCTTTGGTTTCATTTTCATATACTTCTGCATTTCTGTGCTCGGTTACAGATTAAAAACAGAAGCAACAAAGTGCTCAGAATTAAAATGCACACTTGCCTTATTTTCTCCTTAGCAAAGCAATGGAAATCCTGTGATTTAGCCAGTCTTCTGAGATTTTCAACCCAGTTTGGCAAATCTTGAGGTTTGGATAATAAAATTATGAGACAATTCCCACAGGTATATTTTTCACCTTTTTAATATCTTTTATGTGCTGTATTACTTTCATGTGATGTTTCCCACAGCTCTGCTCTGATGAAACACAGAAAATTCATTGAGTAGCAGTCTCCTTACAATAGCCAGCACTGGCAGGGCTTACATCTGCTGAGGATGAATCTGAGATCATCTTTCATTTAGTAAAGCACAGCACAGAAACACAAGGTGTCATTTTTGGACTCTGCAGCCTAAGACTTTGAAAACCTACACCTTGCCTGCTGGAAACTGCTCCACTGTGGTCTGCCTTGCAAATAAGTCTTGAAAATCCCCAGGCCCCATTCACCAGGTATTTACATCAACATGTACTAGTGCTTTAGCTGTATTCCCTGACTGGAACACACGTGGGCCCAGTAAAAGGCGATATCAGATAAGCCTGATATTTCCAAAATGCAAAGATTTGATGACTAGTGCAAAGTGCCCTGCCTCTGTCAGGAGCAGGCAATGTACTTCAAGAAAAAAAAGAAAGATAAGCTTGCTTTCTAAGCTTATTGCTTAGAAAGCTCATGTGTGCAGCTGCCCAACAGTCCACACTTTGCATCTACATGCAGTCCACTGTGGAAATATTTTCTGTGAATATTTTCTTGTGAATATTTTCTGCCAGGATGGCACTGATATGAGTACTGCACAAGGACAAGAGATCCCACCCAGATGAAGCCAGGATGGACCTGTTTGCAAGTATGCCCCAGATTCATCAAGAATTAGGATGTGTGGCAAATTATTCCGTTTCTCATGAACTAGGAGTGTTCCCCCTGCAATCCCAACTAGCTGAAAGGCTAGCAGGAGAAAGCCTGTAGCATAGGCTCTTTCCATCGTTGGCTCTTCAGTATTCAGTCCAAGGAATTTTCTCCCAAACTCCTCCATAACAAAAAGAAAGGTGGGCTAGGGAGAAGAGGGGAAGCAATATAAAATTTCAACCCCTTACCCAGGGTTTGGAGAATCCGACTCTCATATTTACTTTCCTCTTCCTGTGCCAGAAAACCTGGGTGCCTGGAGGTCTTGCAGTGGGAGGCAGTAGAGGAGCAGGAAAAGGTTTAAGTCTCCTTATTTAAGGAGATGACATGCTTCTGAGAGGAGGGAGAGTGAACGAGGTTTGTGCCCAGAGAGAAATAGCATACTGAAAGTAAGCCAAAAGCAAAGGAAATTCAGTCCAGATATGCTGGATTTCCTGTCTGCTCATAACTCACAACATATCCAGATATGTGTAATGCCACATCGCAATTCAACCAACTGGTCCTTCTTACTACATTTTTCATAAGCAATTTCACTTGTGTCTTCCCTGTCAAGGTGTCCTTAAACAGTTAAGCAAAATGAAGACTATTTTCCAACCTCTAGTGTATAAGTAATTTTTTGTATTAAATTATACTCCCATCAATTATTAAATGAAGATTGTCATTAAATATTACAGTGCAGAATATTATCAATACTGTATCTGTCACAGATGAAAAAAGTAAGTATATGGATGGGATGTAATCTGTTCATTGGTTTATGGATCCAGAGTTCCCTAGAGAGTGTCACTGATGACACAGTGTCCCCAAATGCTGGATCTTATATTTGATATATCTGAAAGATGTGCAAAACCAGATGTAACCAGACAGCTCCCTTTGGTTACATATATGAGGAAGCTCCACAGAGCAAGTTATTTTAGCTACGGCTGGCAATAATTTATGCTGAATAAATTGCCTCTATATCTGCCTGTTTCAGGCAGCAGCGACATAGGAAGAATGTGAACTTTTTTTGTTAAATCAACTCATTTTGAGCCAAATTATGCTTCTTTTTGAGTATCCGCCATTGAAAACATAGAAGACATGTGGATCTAGATATTAGCACCTTCTAAAAGTTGGCTCAATAAAAGCTGTTTAGCACTTAAACATGGAAGCTGTTGTCAGCTTCACAGATGAGTAACTCATTCCAAATTTTGGAAATGGAAATTCTGATCTGAAGTATACTTCAGTCTTATTAAGAAACTATATTCTCTAAGTCCCATTTCACTTAATTTGAAGTCAAGCTACCATCCTGTCACAGTCCATACGAGACTATGGGAATCATAAGAAGTGAACTCGATGTTCTTCTGCCCTAAGTTGAGGGAGAAAGCCCCCAAGAGCCCAGATTTGTTGTTCCAGGGAGACCTGGGACAAAGAGAACTGCATTATCTTAGTAACATGATTAAAAGGAGGGCTATATTAGATTTTATCCCAAGGAACACCTTTACTTTTCTCCTGTAATGTTAGTGAACAGTATAATAGACACCAAGAAAGTCACATTACTATATGTGTATTGATTCTGTAATTTTCTCTGTTCTTTAGATTCTAAAGGGAAATTGTAAAAAGAAAAAAAAAAAAAGAAAGAAAAAACAGTAAGCTACAGCTTAAATGGGATTCGAAATCCTTATTTCTAGGAGATTAAACTTGAAAGTCTTTTAACATAACTTCCTTTTATTTTTTCTCTTGCCTCCTGAAAGTCAAGTCTTCTAAAGAGCTCTCAAATGTTTTGAAAACTGTAGGAATTATTTCTTTATCTCCCTCCATGTCTTCCATTGGTCCAAAACTTACCTCTTCCCTCATTTTCAATCTTGTGACTACTGACATAAGATCTTTTTCCAAACCACACCATCTAGAGCTCCCCTCCTATGTTTCTCTGCCTTCAAATCTCCCTCTTCTGAAACACAAATGTGCTTCTCTTGTTAAGTTCTCTGAGCTTAGTTCTAACAGTACCTCTTGTTTTCAAACTGAGCTTATTATAATTCTAGAAAAGTCAACCAGAATTTGAAACAAAAGTTTCTGAGAAGAAGATTGTTCAAATTTAACCCAAACTAAATGAGTGGAGTCTGTACCGACTGTTAGCTAAGAAATTTGGGATGTCAGCAAAGAAATTACCTAATATCAGCAAGTCACTGTCTCTGTGTCCCAACTTGATTTCCCCATTGGACAGGATATTCATTTATCAGAGTAATAAAAAGATGGGGTGAGGACATTTGTACATTTGTTTCAGAATATACCTGGGCAGTCGCTTGAAAAAAATCTAAGGCATTTTAGTGACTGAGTGTTAATGAAAATGTTTTTAATGCTATTAATAATTTATTGGCAGTTGGCTGCCAGTCTCACACTTACTCTACTAATTTGCTCCAGATCTTTGCACGTTTTGGTGGATAAGAGCCAGAATAGAAAACAAAAAAACAAAGGACAAACCCAAACGCAGCTCTCTCCTCTGCCCTCGTAGCCTCTGCCCTTCCCACTCCAAACGCATTCCTGTTCTTCTTACTGGGAACTGATGTTCACGGAATGACTAAGAAAATGATTCAGTCCTGAAAACCTCTGTGTGATTTAGTGGAACAAAGGGCTGACCTCACCATCAGCAGCAGCAGCACCAGCCGCTCCTGAAATGTCTAAAAGGCAAATGCATTAGTATGTTCAGCCACCATGCTGGCTAATGACTAGACATTTTTGAACATATGGGATCATTATTCCAGCATATCATCAGTGAACTTTCCAGAAAAGCTAATTAAGGGGCCCTTTAAATGCTTACCACAAAGTTGGGTTTTATTACAGCTCCTCACTTGCATTTGAAGAATTAGCAGTTTTCTTCTTTCATGCTCTCACCACCTTTCTCTTTCCAGTCCTCACTAAAGATGAGCAAAGCTAATTAAATAGATCTTTAATTTTTTAATCATAACTTACCTTAATCATAACTTTTATTTCCATGCAGAAAATTTTCATTTCCCACTGACACAAAAAGGATTTAGAATACATTGTGGCCAATGTCTGCAGATAGCTCATCTTCCTACCTAACCTTCCTCCTATGCATCTCTCCAATAGCTGTTTCTATCCTTTAATGGTTATTGCAAATGACATTAAAAGGTAATTTATGGATTGTAGAAAAGAAAGGTCATTTGTCTGGCCAATAGCTCCTAATAAGGAGTAAATTCTCTGGACAACTCTTCCTGTTGATGAGAGTAATTTGCTAGGAAATGTGTAGATGATCAGAAACTCTTGTTTTTCCACATCTTTGGGAAGTAATTTTGCTTTTAGGGCTGTATGCTCTCAAGTTAAAAACAACAACCTGCAATCATGAGATGATAGGTGAAAAGCTTATTATCTGCTATGTGGATCCAGATCTGGTACAACATTTTGGAGAAAAATCTCTCAAGATTAAAACTAGAAATGTAGCATAGCTGGTGTTCTGATGTCTGTTTAAATACATAGGAAATAATAATTAATGGAAATGTTTATTCAGTTTATTTAACTAAATAAACCCAGCAATGATCATTCATGTCTTCATTTTAGACATGACGTGGATGATTACTTCAAGAGAACTTCAGAAAATGTGCTTGTCCAACTTGTAAGATGCACTGGAAGACACAAGGAAATACTTAGGGGAAGGAAGCATCAGGATGATTGATTAAAAAGATGCATTTTCCCATCTTTCATTCAAAAATGAAAATTCTCCTTTGAAACTTTAAGAAAAAAAAGTATTATTCTGATAGTTCTAAAGGCATATTTTGACTGGCCTTTCTACATCTAGTGGCCCCTTCCTATTGTGTGCGTAAGTAAACATAGTTACTCAGTGTCATACAGCAAATCCTGGAATAAAAGGTGAGCTTCATTAAGTATAGACAAGATATATTGAACCTTTTATTTCCCAGGTTTTACACTTTTATTTGAGCTTGTGGGAAAGAAAAACAGCCACCAAACCAGTGTGCAAAAGGCCTCACTGGAACTGTAATTCTTCCAAATGCTGCTATCAAGCCCAGTATATGCTCAGTAATGGTCATTTGAAAAAATGATTATGTATAGCATATGTAACCACAAGTACATGACTGAAGAAGTCATGAGAGTAGCAAACCAGGCATATTTTTTCCAGATGGCACATTTTGCCTAAATATAACCCTGCCTTTGTCCATAACTCAGAAGGAAACAGCAGGTGCAAGCCCTCCAACTCAGCAAAGTCCTTCACGTAGCTCCCAGCTGCAAGGGCTTTCCTGGGATGCATCCCCTCCATTTCCCCAGGGCACTCAGGAGCACACCTGGCCATCTGTGCTAGGGGTGCATGTAGCACCAATGTCCAGGGCTAGGGACTGGCAGAGCAGGATGCGACATGTGCAACTCCCACCCCAAGGACAGGCACCGGCACATTACACACTGCAAAAGAGCTCCTCTGGCAACCAAAAATGAGATAATGATGGGAATACTGTGGTTTAGAGCACCAAAAAGTATATACAATGCTTATACTCATATTTCAGCTATTGGCAGAAAGATAGTTTAAATGTCTTGCAACTGCATCACTGTCATCAGGTACTTAGGGGGTAATAATTTTGAAGATTTTTTTTTAAAATACATAGGAATAAAAAATAATAATTAAAATAAGAAATCTAAATATTTGAACAGAAAATTCACCTGCTCATTTATCTAAGACAACCTCTCTAGATTTCAAATTATGGATAAAGGAACAGTTTTCAGTTTAAAAAAATACGATCCTGCAAACAAACATTTATTTACTTACCTATTAATTTAACATATATTTCTAAGTCAACGAAAAACACTCTTGCCTGTAGTAATGCAATTTATACAAGTAGACTTATGCACATGCTGAAGTGTTTATGGGAACAGGAACTAAATATGCTACAAAGAATGGAATAGGAAGGCACGCATGCATCAGAAGATTTCATACGTATTTCATCCCATGGAATAAACATCCCTGTGTGGAACTGCGTTGCAGAAAGCTGTGTTTGACAGATGGTAAGTAGACTGGAACATAATTCCCCCGCCCCCACCCACTGAGGCTGCCTGGTAAAATAATGACTTGAGTGTCCTGACTACTTCCACTTTAAGTGAATATCATCACCAAATAGAAACGTCAATATCTTCCTCAAAAAAAAAATCTAGCTGTAGATCAAAAGATGATTTGAAAGGAAGTCAAAATAGGCATAACACAGGGTGGAAAGTAAATGTTAGGAAACAAAATACCTTCTCTCATATGTTGCTTTCTTTACTTGGTTTACTCCCCTTCATCTCTCAGCCCCATTTATTTTGGTCTTGTTCTGTCTGCCTCTCCTACCAGGATCAGGGTAGAAAGGGTCCAGGAAGTCTTCTGCTTAATATTGCTCTGATTTTTGTGCTTGTCCAATGCCCCTTGCACTCCACGCATGCAGAAAAGCTACTAAAGATGTGCAGCAGGTCAAAATGTTTTGATGCTTTTAACAGTATTATCTATTTATGACCAATCATTCAACAAAGGCATATGCCAGAGCAGGGCTATGCAATGTCAACACAAGGCATGTGGCAGAAAGAAAGAGTTAGATATAGAAATCTTTCCTCAAATCTGTAACTGGATATAGATAAACACAAAAAAATCTTCCAGGCAAAGCAATCAGAAAAGGCATAATTAAGGGAAGATATTTTCCTCGTGGTTTGTCTTACATTTTTCTGACCCGTCATATCTCAAATACCTGCTGTTTTCTGATAAGCAGTGAGCATGCATCCTGATGGTAAGGGGTGTTAAATCTGTGTCATTTTCCATACAGTTTGGGTATGATCTTACTCTGTTGCCCAGATCAGAACATCTGCTGCCACCTGAGAACAGAAACCCTGTGATTCACAGCTACCCAATTTCTAAATGGGTAACACCACCCTTTTGCAGTTTTCAGAGCAGACTTCATCCAGTTTAACAAAATGCACGTTTTCTCCTACCTCCCTTATCAAATACAATAAGGGCATAATGTAACTGAGCTTTTTCTCCACAAAAAAAAAAAGCCCAGTTAACACACAACTGTTCCCCTTGCCTCAACCTTGCGCCTTGCAGCGCACAGGACGCGCAGCCGAGCGGAGCAGTGCTGGGCAGACAGCTCACCCGCGAGCAAGCACCCTGCCCTGCAGCCCCAAGCACTGCGCAGCCCCAGCAAGCAAAGCCTCGAGCAAATCTTACACAAAGCAACTGCAATAGCCTGTTTCTGAAACACAAACTATATATTCATATATATATATGTGCCAAATAACCTCATAGCTCGGCACACGTGTCGGGCAGGTTTCAGTGTGCTTTCTAGATTGTTTCTTATAACTTTAGCCCTAGGTAAGCTCCATAGGAAGCTTCCCATATCCCTCTGAGCACTTAGTAGACAATTAAATATTCATTTGCAAATTAAATGATGGCTTAAAATACTGGAGCTAATCCAGTTTACACCATCTGAGGACTGTGCTCACAAAGTGCCTGGAAACTCCTGGTTGTGGAGTCTCCTTCTTTGGAGATCTTTAAAACCCGCTTGGATGCAGCCCTGTGCCACGTGCTCTAGATGACCCTGCGTGAGCAGGGGGGTTGGACTAGATGACCTCTGAGGTCCCTTCCAACCTTGGGCATTCTGTGATTCTAAGGGGCTGCGGCCAGCCCTGCTGCTGGTGTCCACAGGCTCCCCTGCTGCGGGCGCGCTGAGGGGCACGCGCGGGCGTCGCTGCTCTTGGGAAGACCCAGATTTGTGCACTGGCTGCTCCGAAGGAGCTGCAGCTGCTGGTGATGCTGAGGAGCAGACACAGTGCTGGGAAGTAAGATAAAATGAGAGCTTACAGCTCATTAGCTGGTCTGTGTTAGCTAACTGCTTACAGGGCTTATTCCCACTTCATGGGAAATGTGGCGTAACTTGCCCCTCTTTGAGTGAGGGTCTTGCTTTTCAGGCATGAGCTGATGCTTGCCTGGTAGATCACAAATATTAAATTGACAGAGAAAACACTTTCTTTTCCCATAACCCTTCTGAGCAGCTGGTACTGCTTTGGTACTTGGTATCATATTTGCCTAACCTAGATTTGAGAATGCAGGCTTTTCTTTACACCGATGTTGTTCTTTGTACTGAATTTTGGTTTATGATCCAGGCATTTGGCTACATATCACTTGTCCAGGCAGTTTTATACATAATCCAAGGCAGTAGTTTTACGGCAAATTCTCATATTACCTCCTTGCACTAGCCTGGCTCAAGTGAGAGCAGCCACTTTTCCCCACTTCTGAAATGTGAAATACCATTCAATGTTCATGAGAACCAAGTGGCAGAGGTCACGTCCTGGTTGAAACGTTGAGCTCATGTGAACCCCTCGTTCTTCTCTCCCCCAGAGGCACAGACCAGAAACGATGTGGGGTAGTTAATTTTGTGGCAGATAAGCATCAAAGGCAAGGCTAACTTTACAAGAGCCACAATAGTTTCTTTTATAGCCCCTCCGTATTTCATGGGCTAGGTAAACCTTTGAAATATGGAGAATATCTTCATTGATCAGTTAATCTCCTCTTAAAGCAGAATCCTCTGGAAATGTTGGGGGGAATTTATGTAACCATGGAATTAAAAAAATAAAACCTCATGTAACCAAGGGGTGACTACTGGCATACTAGTGATGATGAAGTGACTTACCAACACTTTCAGTATAGTAATTTCCTTTATAATAGACACAAGAAATCTGTTAAAATGAAGTGTGTTCCTTTCTCTGGGCCTTTTCTCCCATTTTGGAACCCCAATTAAGTTCTGTGATTGAAAAATCCTTACGGTTTGTTCCCCAAATGAATGGAAGAGCTCACAGAGTGGGAAAAAATAGTTGAATTTATCTTTTTTTTATTTGTGAAAATTTGACTTCTAAGAAAAAATACAAAAGTACTTCCTGTAAGGAATAAATCTATGAAAAGGAACATAGTGGTTTCTCAGAATGGAAGCATATGGGGATAAGAACACAAAGCTCATATTGTTGAAATGGTGGCTGGTATCTCGTCCACCTAACTCAAAGCCCTGGACTGCCTGGGTGCTTGTGTATCCTATGTGATCAAGGTGAAGGATGAGACTATGTGGAAGGGTAGTAGAATTGGGCATTTTGCTTTGCTTGGCTTCCTTTGAGGAAAGAGAGATATTTTGCCCCTACTTCTTCCCCCTTGGGTTTGGAGAATGAGTCTTTCTGGAGAAGTGATCTGGTGCAGGCTGATGAACCTGGACCTCTATAGAAGGGGCTACAGATTCACAGTCGAGCAGGGGACTGCTCTTCCAGAATGGAAAGGAAGAGAGATACAGGGGCTCTGGTCTCTCCTAAGTAGGTAGGAATGATAAATATGTACCAATATCGACAGATAGATAGATCACACTAGATATTTTAAGAGGACTTTTATGATTATATAAACAGATGAGGAATTTCGAGAACATTTCAGAAGTGAACAACCCTGTGCTTCACTCTCCTTGTGCAGACATTGAATGTTGACTGAGTTCTTCTTGACGTTGCATGAGGAGTTGGTCTGGATAAGTGCTTGGTTGGAAGTTAGAGTATATAGGGAGGTAGCGGATATTTGAGTTGAAATAAGAGCTGCTGCCTTTGATATTTCTGTGCGATGAGTTACTGCGACGCGAAGCTTGATGTTCAGGTGCCCCAAAGAGCTGTTGCTCTATCTGATGGCAAATACATCGTGTCAGCTCCTGTCTGTCAGTGGTAAGAACATTCCAAGATATGTGCACTTTTTATTTGGGAAAGAATGCAGCTTGACTTCTTGAACACATGATTGTTCAAGCTGGTACGTTAAGTAGTGCTGCTGAGAGATGTGCTTGAAAGGCTCTTACTCATAATCAGAAAAAAACCCAAAACATAAGCCCTTTTTCAGACTTGGATTTTAAAAAATATCTTTGTGATACTTGTTATAGAGGAATTTGTAGTAAATCATCCCCTTGCAGAGATTTTATTTAGTTCATATTTCAGTCTATTTAAAAGTTGGTTGGATATTCATGTTTATAGTCTTTCTTATAAAAAGCTGTTGACAGAATGTTAAGGGATTCTGCTTTAAATAATACAAGGAGCTGGAGTGAAAGGCCTTGTCATGTCTGATGTTGGTGTCATAATCAAGACTATTATAACATTATCTAAAATACTCCATGGTGTTCATGCCTTTGATTTATCCTTGCCTTAGTAAATGGGCAAGGAGTTTGAGCTTTATGTTTACTTTTGAGCTTCATCTTGTACCACAGGATCACAGAATGGCTGAGGTTGGAAGGCACCTCCAGAGATCATCTAGTCCAACCCCCTGCTCCAGCAGGGACACCCAGAGCACGGGGCCCAGGGCGGCATCCAGG
>JAVCKT010029431.1:9912-20159 GCA_032273925.1 Rhynchotus rufescens | reverse complement strand
CCATCCCAGCTGCAAGGTTGGGAGCAAAATATCTTTGCTCATATCCCCAAATTATTTTGACATTACACTGATCTCCCTGGGCCAGGGGTCAAGTGCTCATCTAGAACTGCCACACAGCTTCTGGGATTTTTCATCACAGCTCAAAAGCGGTTCAGGAAGGGCTTGCGGCAGAGCCAGACATCCTTTCCAGCCTGGGTCCTACCACACAGTATGCTCCAAGTGCAAGGCACATAAACAGCTACTGGAATAGCTGGCAAAGAATGTGTCCAAATAACCTCTTAGCTGAATGCTTGCCATGTTGGCATCAAATTTGTAGCTCAACACCTTCCACCTGCTGTGCTAAAGCAACAGGCTTTGCCAAGAAATGGGACTGCCTAGGCAGTAGGGTGATGGGGAGCAGAGGTACCTGTGTGCTCAAGGCATACATGAATTTGCTGGCAACAGGTCTCAGCAGGCAACCCAGGTATTTTGTCATTCGCTCCTGGATGCCTGAGGAGATGCTTGAGCACTGTTGCTTTGGGGAGAAGTTGGGTTCCCTTCCCCCACAAAGATGTGTCTGGGGTATCCAAAAGAGCGAGGTAAAAATAAAAAGCGTGAACCAACAAGATTAGCCTGTTATCACAACATACAGATATAGCCCAGAAGTACAGATACTTCCTAAAAAGGCCCTTGGCTATGAACTCGCAGGGTGACTTCCCTAAACATATAGAGGTATCTTAGCCAATGCTTAAAAAGGAACCCCTCTGGGACCTGTTACTGGAAGACTTTTATGGTCCTCAGGAGGCCAACCTTAAGCAGGTAAGTGGGTCACACGTGCTTGACGAATGTGTCTGCCAAGTTTGCCTGTATAAGCTTGCAGCCTCCTCACATGATGAGTTGCTGCAACTCTAGGAGACATTGCAGCATCCTCTCCCAATGACAGACGCCAGTAAGTCACGGTGTGAGGCCCTAATAATCAAAAGGAGGGCTGGACCCACATCCCCTCTATGACCTGAAGCCCCCAGGTGTTCCCAGCTCCCTGATCACTGAACTGAAGGCAAAGCCATCTGTAATGCTGCTGCCTGCCCACCTCACCCAGTCAGATGCTCTTCAAATTCCTCTCACACTCTCGCCTCACTCCTCATGCAGGGCATATCGCCTCCCGGCTCTTATTCACAGTTCGCCACCTCTTATGAGACACCAGGGTCTCTGCCGGAGGCCAGGCACGTGGGACACGGTCGCTCAACAGCCCTTTGCCCTGCAGGACACTGGGTCTGCACTGGGGAGTCAGAGAGGGGAAGGGATAGGGATGGTCAGTGTATGTGGGGCCAGGCCCCAAACAGAGCACAGGGAGCCAACATGAGCCCTGTACAGACTGACTGCAGATGTTGCTCTGGGCTATTGGGATTAGCCTTGCATTCCAGGCATCCCGGGGCGCAGAGAGGCTCCCTGCATGGCCTTTCCATGTGACCTAGGATAAAAACACTCCATTGCTCACAACCAAAGTTCCCATGTGCACAAAGAGAAGACCATCGTCCTGCCACCATTGCAGCGTCCCCAGGCAGGGCCTCGGGCTGTATTTCTATAGCATCTAACCCAAAGGCTGCAGCAATCCGATGACGTGGCTAGGCACCACTTTTAGACAACTAAAGAAAAGCGGTGTTGGCCAAGCAGCCTAGGTTGAGGGGCTGTGCCTGCCATCACCTTAAGGCCTGTTGTGAGCAGGACCGTGGCAGTGCCAGAGCTCTGGGGCAATCTTGTCTTGCCACTCATTTCCTGTGGGTTTCCAAGCTCCTTTGTTGGAACACGCTAAAGGACAAAGGTTTTACAGGCATTTATAATATACACCTTGCAGGTGACTGAAGAACTCTAGCACAGCTGGGCTTGTGCCAAGACTTTCTCTGTTTTACCTCTCTCTCTCTTCTCCCCTCTTTGAGGGCTGACTCCCAGTCTTACTGAGCAGCACAAGACATGAGCATCAAGGGGTTAACACCGGCATTAAACAGGAAAGATGGTGAGGAGTTTCTGCCGAAAGCATCCTTTCCCCACTGCTGGCAGGTTCTGTCTTCTCTGCCTGGGGCACCCGTGCCTCCCACTTACGGTGCCTCTGCTCTTTGAATCCCACAGAATAAATGAAGCAGGCACTGGAGATAGCATTTTAATTAGCCAGCAATCAAAATGTGGACGTGACCAAAAGTCTTTGAGAGGAAATTCTTTTGTGCGGGGTGAAACGCTGCGCTCCTAGATTAGCACATGAGACTGCAAACCTGGCGCGACTCCACACGTCCTCACATCACCTCAGGATGCAGCCCATGCAAGCCAGGTGTGACACGCAGGCTTGGGCTGGGCAGGATGAAGGCAAGCCAGGCTCCTGTGGAGGAGCAGGATTTTTACCTGCACACAGCCTCTCCAGTGAGGTCGAGGCTACCCCTCCAACAGCGAGCAGCAATCTCTGCTCTGGTGAACAGTTACACCCCAGCCACAACCAGTCCGGAGGATAAATCAGAAGAGCTGGATGGCTTCCAGGGCCCAAGGAATCTCCTTCAGAGCTGGCTTGCATGCTGTTTTGCCGTGCTGCCATCCCTGTTGTGGCTGCCAAATGAATATATGTGGCTTTGAGGCAGCTGCATCAGCTCTGTTGCAGGCACTTTTGAGGACGAGAAGGAACCCCACACCAAGTGATCCCTTTAAGCAGGTAGAGCGATCCTGGGCAAAACACACTATTGCAGAAGACAGCTGTTCATCTCAGGATTGATGGATACCAGATTATATTGCTCTGTAAAAGTTTACATTTCTGGAGCTCTCAGAAGCAGGAAGAGAGAAGGTTGTATAGCACTTTCCTTATATAGGTGCCAAGAGCAGACAGCCCCACTTCCAAGCAGGACTTGACACGTTGCATCTGTCAGCAAGGAGCCCACTGCCTCGTGAATCCAGGAGGAAGGTGTGTTCCTTCAAGATGAGATTTCACACTCAGAAGACTCCAGCTCAGCCCACAGGTGCACCACTGATCTGACATCTTCAATTTTTCCGATTTGCCAACTTATAAACATTTCCAAGATCCTGTATAGCCACCATAAGCTTCATGACAGCAGGCCTGCCCGCTTCATTTCCTTCCACAGTCGCACGTGAAACAGCTCATAGATCCTCACAAGCCAAAAACCTATGATGCAGACGCAAAGCAAGCCACTCCTTGGGCTCCTCAGCCCAGATATCCATGGGCAGCCTGCTCACCTCCTCACTTCACTGCTGGACTCTACAAGATGTTACTGGACAAGGCAAAAGAGCCTCCTCAAATACTTGTCTTCTTTATTCCGATCTCTGTCCTTTGCGGAGGCACTGTGGATGTTCCTGCTAAGTTGCCTAAATCAACTTTCAATAAAAGCCAGACGCTTTATCTTGACAAAAGCAGGATTGAGGCAGCCTTGAAAGCAGCAGTTTCCATCATCCCAAGCAAGTTGCCTCTGAGACATCCAGGAGTCTTGCAGTGAGCTCCTCCCCAACAAAACCAAAGGACTGGCATCATGTCATTCACTCACCTCCACAGTTGATGAGGGCTGAGGAAACAACAGGGTTTGTAAAGAGCCTTTCCTCCCAACGACCGCAAAGACCATCGCAGAACATGCGACGGTATCAAGATCCCTTGCAAGCATGGTAAGAGCTTAGGAGTTCTTCATCCAGCACAGTGTGGTCTTGCTGAGCCATCACCAGCAGTAGGTTTCACACGACTCCAACAGCAAACACAAAGTCCATTCCCAGAGCAGAGGAGGCTCGGGGGTGTCACTTCTCATCTTGGATTGTAAGCTCCACTGAGATCCCGTCTACTCATGTCTGTACAGCGCCCAGCACGACAGGGCTCAAGCTCCTGACGAGACAGAGGCAGTGTTGGGATGGTCACCACATTGTATCTGGGGCTGGAAAGGAACCCCTAAGTCCTGCCCCCTCATTCACACCCATCAGACCACCCTTTCCTCACTGAGCTGGGAACTTGGGCTGAGTCCCACAAAAGTATTTTGGTGCCTAACTCCCTCTGATCTAAAAGGGCTTTAGGTACCTACATACTTTTGGAGGCACTGGGCCCAAATCCAGGCGTCCAACTGGCAGGCTTGCTTGTGCCCTGTAGCCTCCAGAGGCAATGCTGGAGGGCCTGTTACACTAAGGAAGAAAACCAGGATGCAAGGCAGAAGGAGAAGGCAAAGGAAATCAAGGTCAGAATTAAATTCTTTAATACAAAAAAAGTGTTTGTCGTCGTCGTCGTCGTTTTTTTAAGATATATCTGTAATTTCTTTGTTTAAAAATAAATATGTACTAAGGAATATCTTGAAAAAATTCACTAGACACAATATGTAGTGTTAATATCTTTTTTCCCCGCAATTATTACAGATAAACAGTAGCACCAATAAATAAAATGATAACAAATATTAAAATTAAAAAGGAGAGAGATTCAAGATGTAGAATTTTCTATTTTTCCTGTCTCTTCTTTTTACATATATAAAAAATCGTAGCGTCTATTTAATCCGAATCACACATATACATAAACATATATATATATATACAAACACATAGCCAAATATATATATAGTATGTAGATGTATATCTAACCCTCGTCTCAATAGGAATGTGTAGGGGTAGGTGTTAGAGAAATTAATTAAATAACTGCCCATAACATGCTACTGACTCTGCCAACAATTGGGGAGAGATGGGACGGGACAACAGGGAAGTTAAAATCTTTACACAACCAGTACAAATAAAAAAAAAAAAAAAAAGAAATTAAAGGAAATAAAAGAAAACAAAAGGAGGTACGGCTTATAAATAGTTGAAATTAAATATTAACAAAGAATACTGAAAAATCCCTACTCTTTAATTAAATTATCTGTTTAATTTCTAATTTAAAAAGGGATATTAAATAAGTATATAAAACACTTTCTCTTCCCTCCCCCCCCATCGGAAGCCTCTGTCTTGCGCATGATGCAGCATGAGTATGATACATTGCAGATGCAAGCACCCACCCGTGTGTTTCTTCTCCTTCTGAAAGCCATCGGTCGGATGGGGAGTTCCTAGTGGTTAGTAGTCACTTGCTGTGAGTCTGTTTTGAGACTGTCTTGTCTTTCTGGAAGATTTCCGTGTTGTACATTATCAAGCGTTGAAAATTCAGTTGCAGATGATGTTTGGCAGCATTCTGACACAGACCGAGTACCTTTTTGATGATTATTATTATTATTAATAATTTTAATCACAGAACTAGATTATATATATCCACATAGATGTACAAACACGCTTTCAGGGGTGTGTGTGTGTGTGTTCTGTACACACAGAAACAAATGCACACATTCACATACACACACACACCCCAACTGTGTATATACTTTTGATTAATATCCCTTTCCAGAAATGTTCCATAAGCATCTTGGATGCTCTTGAGTGGCAGCTCTGTGCATGAAGAAAGCAGACAGTGCTGAACAACTGTGTGGCTATGCACCGGTCCCCATTCTTGCTTCAGCACACTGTAGGCCTCGCGTCCTTTTGCAGCCACCAAGGGCGGGAAATCTAGACTCCTGTGATACTTCCTTGAATGGAAAGTTAGTGCGCATCAGCTGCCCACCATCCTTAAATAACCAGCACGTCTCTCTGGCAAAGGTTCTACAGCGAGGAGAGTCAACGCAAAAATGTACACCGACATCCCATGTCCCAGCAAGGCAGGCAGGTTATGAGACGATAAGGGCGAAAGTTGGGGGAAGAGAGGGGAGGAGGAATCCTTGATCACGCAGACGGCCATTTCCTTGGCCTTTGACCCATCGCACCCTAGGATGCCTCTCTTTGGAACTCCCTGCCCGTCCTCTCGGTCACCTCTCCTCCCTGTCCCAGGCAAGGAGAAGGTGGTTTGTGGAACAGCACACTCTACAGAGAAACAGCGGAGGCCGCACAAGTCAGTTAAGAGTTAAGAAGTTTACACCCAGCGCTTCAACTTAAGTCCAGTCTTAGCTTGTTTCTTATGCCCCAAGTAGCCCGCTTGTGTCCACAGCAGTCGAGTATTATCCAGTGAAGACACCAATAACATTAGCAATGTTAAAAAAAATAATCAGTATATATATATATATTATATATATATGTGTGTGTGTGTGTTTGTGGTTAAGATATACATATATGTATATATAGATGTGGTTAAAATATATATACATATATATATATGTATATGCATGTATACACACATATATATGTATGTATGGGAAAACCCATCAAATACACCCCTATAGTCTTCCTGGCTCTGTTATTTAGCAGCATGAAAAGAAAAATAAAATAAAACAGTTCAAAACCCAAAGGTGAATTCTGTGCGGCGGGTGCCTTGGGGAATGTTCCTTCCGGAGTCCATCGTCCGTACTGAAAGTGCTGTGCTCTACCGATCCTTCATTTTTAGGGTTCATTTGGATTAGTGTTTTGTTTTGTTTTGTTTTCTGTCCAGGCGAGAAATCAGGCTCCAGAAACAGGGCTGTTCCCCCTTCTTTTCGGCTGCTCACCGTCTCGGTTTTTCACATCTGCCAGAGAGCAGAAGGGTGGGAAAAGGAAAAAAAAGAAAGGAGAGGTTAATGTTTGTGTTTAGAGGGCAAAAGGGGAGGCAAATACGACAGGGAAGGGAAGGAAGGGAGGCGGTTGATGTGTTTAAGAGTACATGGTGTTAAAAACATGGCGTGATGTCACTGGTGGGATAAGGTGCTGTGCAGATGGGGCAAACAGCTGAGAATCTTAACCCATGGCTAGATGAATTCTACTCCCCCAAACCCACCCAGACTGGGAGATACTGGTACAGGGTAAATTTAGGAGCAGAAATCACCACCTTCCCCATATACTGAGTGTGCTGAGTGTCTTTATGCACCCTCTCACATCACAGACAGATGCGCGCGCACACACACACACACACACACAGAGCAAAGCAAGGCAGAGCAATGCATGCAGAAAGGCACACGCCCTCAACTCTTCGCCTAGTCCCCTGTTTGGGTTGGAAGCAGCACAGACAACAAGGTCTCATGCAGGCAACAGTGTGAAAAGCAAGTGCCTCTCATTCCACTGGCTGCCAAGAGCAGGGGTTAGCGCCAAAGAACAGCAGCAGCAGCAGTAGCTCACAGAAGCAGTAGGAGAAATGAGAACTTGCCCTTCCCTGTAGTGTCCAATTCAAACACTACAAGGAAAAAAGCAGGGGGATCGTCACCTTAACCACTTTTATAACCAGGAACAGGTAAGTGACCTGCTCCCACCATGTCTCTTTCCTATCCTCTTGGCCAACACGGCAGCTTTGGAAACCTCCTATAATGCCCAGAGGGGAGAGACTGGCATGGGAATCTAGTAAAATACTTGAGCCACCATTAATACTTTGGGGTGTTGGTTTGTGTTTTTGATTGTTTGTTCGTTTTGCATTTTGGCAGAATTTCTCATCTTTGTAGAGATAATTTCCAGCTATTTTGGGGACAAGGTATAGGAGCAGGGGGAAAAAAGGTCAAGGTTAAGTCTGGTCTTGCTCTTCAGGAACTATGATTGCTGAGAAAATTATAAACCTAAAAGCTGCTCTAGTCTGGCTTCTCCAATTTACCTTCCCACTCAAGTTACAACACCTGAGAGAATTCCTCTGTACACAGAGCAGTTTTCAAAGCTCTGGCAGTGCCAAAGGCCAAGGTTTTGGTATAGGCACTGCTGTTGCACCTAATGAAAGTACCTGCTAATTGTAGAAGTCTTAATCACCCAGCCAAATCTAGGCAGGCAAATGGATGCCTCTTCTTTCAGGATGCAGCCAAAGTTGGCCCTGGATCTCTCTCCCTTTTCTCACTCAACCACTGCCACTGTAATATTCCCTTGACAGGAAAAAGCTCCTAGATATCTGTGAATGGGGCCCAAGTTCAGAGTCAGAGCCAAGGACACTTGTTAGCAATCCCATCTCTGTGTCTCTCTCTATGGATAGGTAGGATGATCACACATTAAGAGATGCACACATAGCTGGTGTGAGTCAAAAGACTCTATCAAGTTCACCAAAGCACCCAGGTGTCAACCAGGAATCTCAGTTCCTGCACATGTCCATGCCTTAGATGGCGTGTGACAGGCAGCACTCAGACAACACATGCATAGCACGGACCTCTGAACAGACACAGTGTCTTTGCATCTCTCCCACAACTGAAATAATAGAGACCTCTGCCTGCCTCCATCTAGAGACAGTCTGAATCCCACTGCAGCCCATATTATAGCCCTTCAAACCACAACTCTGGCCAAAGCATGCAGGAAGTTCTGAGCACAGTGCAAGAGGACAGGATCCTCTCCCTGGCTTTAGGAATGGAGGCAAAAGAGAACGTGAGGACAGCCTTGCAGTAGGCTCCTGGCCTGGCTCCCCTCACTCTGTATGCAACAGAGTGTGCTCTCAAGCTGCATGAAAAGAGGCATGAAAGACAGGGATGCTCAAATCCTAGTCAGCTAGGAAGGATTTGGCCTTGTCCAACAGCACCCTCAGAGCTGCACACAGGTAATGTACAAGGGGCTACAGACCCTTCCCCGGCTACCGCATCAGTGTGAACCTGTCATCATGTTCTAGGGGAAAGGATAACCTCAGGTACAAACACACTGTCCCTGGGAGCCATCCCCATCCAAGTCCTGACAGCACATCAGAAACGCACAGCCACCATTTGACACAGGGAAACTCTGTCCTCATCTCAGTTAATCCCTCTGCCCTCTGGCCCAGGTAGGACAGAGGAAAGCAGTGATCACAGAGCACTGGTGCCAGAAGTCAGCAGGAAGCAAGCTCCCCCCACTTTCTCTTTCTCTCTCTCTTTTCTCTTTCTCTTTCTCTTTGTGTGTTTCTCTTTCATCCTTCAGGACACAAACCTGCAAGTGCGCTCGTTTAACTCAAGCTGCCTCGACTTGCAACGTGAGTCTGTGAATTTGCAGGAACATTTACAGGTCTGGGGATCTTGTACAAACAAGTGCTTTCTCCTTTCTGAGCAAGGCTCACAGTGACTGCAAAAAGGCAAAAGGAAAGATGTCTAAGCTACAGCGCTTCAGCAGAAAGAAAATACACATGCAACACCCTAAACATCAAAGCAATCCCCTTGCCCCCTCCCACAGCCCCCATGCTGCCCGCTGGAGTGTCACGGGCTGATGGGCTTCCCAGCAGCTCCGTGGCAGTCCCAGGACCTCTTTGGGACAGCAACCCCTTGCGTTAGCGTAAAGAGAAAGAAAACAGGCTCTCTGCACAGTATTCACAAATGCTGCATTGGATCCGGTCGGCACAGGCCAAAGGGAAGAGGAAGGGGGAAGCAAGGAGAGGAAGGTGAGAGGTCCCAACTGGCTACTGATGCGTCAATGAAAGGCCTTCTCTGAAGTGAGCTATTCGAGTAGAAAGAGGCCAGCGGCTAGGAGAGTTAAATCCACAGAGGCTCTCCTTCCCCGGAAAGCAGCTGGGCTCCTGCATCACGTGCTTTCCCTCGCAGCCTGCACTGCCCTCCTTGCTGTACTCCTCATCCCCACCTTGCCACCTAGGAGCTTCCTACGGAAGGGCCGGGAATTTGCAATGCAGAATTCTGTGAACTACCGTGAGAGAGACGGAGCGAGAAAGACAGAGACAGAGCGAGCGAGACAGAGAAAAGCCACCAAGTCCAGCAGAGAAAGAGAGAGCGAGCGCCCCGCGGCCTCCCCAGCGCCCCTCTCCGGGTTCCCACCATCCCGCCTCTCCTCTCCACTCGTGTCTCCACCAGGCACGCACGCACACGTGCGCACACACACGCACGCACACACATGCTCGGCAGACACCAGCCTGTCACCAGCCGTCACAGCAACCAGGGCACAAGAGCAGTGCGAGGGGAGCGCAGGACAGAGCTGCAAACGGAACGAAGGCAGAAGGGGTGCAGAGCACTTGCCCACCCGCCCGTGCTCCTGGGGAAGGGCTCGCCACTGACCATTAGAGAGAGCCAAGCAAGCTAGAGCCACCTTCCCTGAGCGTCCCTTAGTGCCACCACCAGCGCTGCCCCTGCAGGATCTGCAGCCCACCAGTGACTGAGGAGGCGAGGGTGAGATTTCGAGTGAGCGGCAAGCAGGCGGATTGGTTTGGGGAGAGGGAGGGAAGAGAGTCTACAAGCAGAGGACACAAACGTACAAGCTGGGTGGTTTGTACCGGCCTTTCTTGCGCTTTCTCTTTTGACCCTTCCCCTTTCCTCGCTTTGATTTTCTGGAAGAAAAACAACAACAAAAAAAAAAACAGAAAGAGAGACAGAGAGAGAAGGAAAGAAAGGGAGAGAAAG
>JAVCKT010029430.1:0-32271 GCA_032273925.1 Rhynchotus rufescens | reverse complement strand
TTTTTAATTAAAAAAAAAAAAAAAAAAAAAAAAAGGACAATTTCCCTTTTCAGAAATGTGACTACTATTAAATATAGATCTGGAATCTATAGCTGGATGAAATGATCGTACTCAAAAGCTTTTCAGTTTCCAAAAATAACTGATCATTTGCGTGAGCATTTCTAGTAAGCTAGAGAAGGGAGTATCTTTTCTGCCAAGATAAAACTGGCATTTTAAAATGGAGGACAGGCACAACACAAAAGGATGAACTTCATAATTAACACCGTAATTCTGAATTTAAACACTCTAAAAGTGTCATAAAACATAAGTGTCATAAAAACAAACAAGACTCAGTTAAACTACACACCAAAAATCTCTGTATCAGCCCTATACAGCGTCCTCATTGTTATACCTGCTGGCACTCCTATCTACAGTTAAGAATATTTTTACTAAGCTCTAGACCACAGGGCAGTCAAATATAGTGATGAATCACGGGAGGCAAAAAAGTTGCTGATTAAGCAAGTTCAAAGAAATTTCATACTCTTATTTACGTAAATAATGACTGTTAAGAGTGATTTGTAATTACTGTGATAGCAGTGGGTTTTAACAGGAGGTTTAAAGGAAGCTAAGACATTAGCTTTACAAACCACAACAGAGAGCTCCTTTCTGCTGCTTTTGAGGCCCTATTCTATAGCACTATGATGTGCACAAACTCTTACCAGTATTGCACCAAAGCTATTTCATGTTTAAATATGCATTCTTTTTATAGAGATTTTTACAACCATGAATAATTCTGTCTTGTTTTTCCTTCTTCCCCCCACTCCCCACATGAACCACACGACACATTAGACATTATCACAATCCCAGCAGAGATATTTAATCCCACTAGGCAGCAAGTCTTTCAGCACAGTCACACAAACACACACGGTAGGAAGATTGTGCCAATATTACCTGAAACACCACTCTTGATTTTTCCAGGAGGTAAGTTCTCATGTTAGCACCAATAATTCGGTATCTCTTATCAAAACCAATTTCAATGTATTTCCCAAAGCGACTACTGTTGTCATTCCTTGTGGTTTTGGCATTTCCAATAGACTGAGAAAAAAGAATTATGAAGTGGTTAAATAACTTTCAGAAATGATAATGCTTGCTTATTCATCTGCATGGCTTATAAGCATTAAATAATATTAATTTTGTCCTGGTTTCAAAACAGTCAAGTACACAGTGCTGGGAAGCCAAGGGCAAAGGA
Organism: Rhynchotus rufescens; assembly: GCA_032273925.1. NCBI lineage: Eukaryota > Metazoa > Chordata > Aves > Tinamiformes > Tinamidae > Rhynchotus > Rhynchotus rufescens. The sequence continues at coordinate 31,043 of JAVCKT010029430.1, read as the reverse complement.
GGGCTGCTGCTTGAGGACGACCTCGACTCCCTGCAACTTAAAGCCCTTCACTGCTTTTAGGAGTCCCACCACTATGGACAGCAGACTGGAAACAAGTAAACCTTGAGACAGGCAAATCACCACACACAACTGCAAAGGAAAGAGTTTGCTCCTCCTAAAGAGGCTTGTACATTAGTCACTGCATTGCAGTTCAGCTTCTAAAAAGCCCTAAAGAATCAAAAAGAATCCCAAATCCTAAAGAATCAAAAAGAATACCATTCCAAGTAATTCAGACAGCACACTGCCCTTTATAATATGCCAGTGCATCTATCTCTAACGTGCACCAGAACCAAAGAATGCAGAGCTGCAGCTATGCTTCATTTTTCTTGTTCGGGTATCCATCACTGCACCACAGTCAGAGCCCATAAGCCTGGCCAAGCAGATGTGCAAGTGGTTAACAGCCGGGCTGTAAAGTTTGTAAGCACAAATTGCATCTTTGCATTTCTAGGAATATGGAATTCTTTCATACTGAACATATTCAATCTGCATTCAGATGGTTTAAAGCTATTGCTACGGTGATGCATTTTGTTGCAGGTAGCAACGTAATATTATAATATTGTAAGAAATGAATTATTACTTTGAAAAGGTCTATTCCAAGGCAGTAAGCTTGCACGTATAAAAAACAGAATGGTTTAAGGTATCGTATGGATTGCTTACCAGAGTAAATATAATAAGCTTTACAATTTGCATAGCTATACAATGTGATAAAAAATAAGGCAATATATAAATACATGCTTTAGGACTTTGACTGTTTCTGTATCTGCAGAAGGAAAATTGGACACTATTGCATACAGATGCTAAACATCGAGCAAGACATTAATTGTCCTGAGCATTTTCTTTAGGGTAAGCACTATGTGCATCTTTACAGAACTGAGCTATTTCTCACAAGGACTTCCCCCAAGACTGCTTCTCTGTGGCAAATCATTTTTCAATATAGTTCCTCAACGTCAGCTCCAACTTCCAGCTGCACAGGTAGGCAGGAACACGAAACCCAGCTAACAAGCAATTCAGACGAGCTGGAGAGTGTTCTGGGCTTGGCCACGAGATCTGAATTAAAATGTCTCCACAGCTTCCCGGAGGAAAAAAGATCCTAAAGCAGCAGGGAACAGCACGTGCTTATCTCAGAGTCTACTGCCAGCATTTATGCTCCCAAGTCGGTGGCTCCCGGCCTTGGTTACAGTGAGGTTCAAAGCTCCCTCTGGGACTGCAACACTACATTCTAAATAATTATTGCAAAGTCACGTCTTCTGTCTTATTTTTTAACTCTGAAACAAGTTGTGTGCAGCCCACGCAGCTCTGCTTCCCCAATCTATCTTCCCCAATCACATTTCCTACAACTGAACAGCTGCTTTACTCAACATCTCTCTTCCCCTCAAACTAAAGTCTACCCGCCCTGCGTTGCGCAAGGCGGTTCCAGGCAATACCGAATCCTGCTCTAATTCTGTTTCCAATGTTACACACACATCTTTCTGCACATTCACTCTGTCAGCAGTTTTGGAACTACCAGAGTTACAAAGCTGAACAGATTTAAAGGAATATTCATATAAGAACTACTTTATTATGTGAAATACATTAACAGCACTGAAAACCTCCTCTCTCTAACTCTTTGTTACCTACCTCTCTTAAAACTTTCTCATCAAATTCTACACAATGCAATGTGTAAGGGAATTCTTGGATAGTCGATGAAAATAATCTATTTTAAAAAACATATTATATCTAGAGCCTTTGATCCTTAAAACTTAAGGCTTATTCTCTTTATTGAATGCTTGTGCTGGTCCCAGAACAATAACTGCAAATTAATTTTGCTTAACCAGTTAAGGCATTCGCTCTCGTACCTCCATGATGGGGTTGGAAGCCAAGACTTTCTCCTCGACATTGGCTTCGCTGGCGGATCCGCTGACCGTGGCGAAGTACCTCATGGCATACTTGGCAGAGACCGTCTTTCCCGCCCCGGATTCGCCGCTTACGATGATCGACTGGTTCCGCTCATCTCTGAAACACAGAGCCCAGTTAGCGACCAGCTGCTCTCTAAAGAAGACCTATCCCTTGTGTCCCCAACTTGGCCACAACCCCTCTATCATAAACGTTAGCCATACAGATAACAGCTGCACACAGCAGAGATCAGGCTGTTAGTGATCAAGCTTCCTGAATGGCTAATTGGACTCCCTCTGACCGCGGCACAATCCATCTGCCACCACAGTCCAACTAGTCATTCCTTTTAGTCTAAAGAACCTGCCTACATTAAATTAAACTACCTGTTACCACTATAACACTACATACTTCTGTAGCTACTTCTACCCAGCATCTTTGGTACAGTGCTCCACTAAATTATCAGTGCTCATTAGTATAGATCATTAATGTCATCTTACAGATAGGGAAATCAACAGCAGAGTCAGCAACAGAAAACTTGCATCCTTCTGATCTAATCAGCAGCTTTTCCCAGAATTGCTCTTAATCTGAAAAATTCAAGCAGTACCATTCAGAGAGGATCCTTCTGTTGTAAAGGAACTTATTCTCCCTTAAAAAGGAAAATCTCCATTTGAGATTACAACAATTTCCTCCCAAAGTGTGTCCTATCCATAATCCTCACACATACAAGTAAACAAACTACAAAATAAGAACAATGGAAAGCAGCATTTATATATCCTCTTTTGAGGTAAAAAATGCATAAGTGTTTCAAGTATTTTATAGTTTCAAAGCAACAAAATAGTATGGTATTTCAAAATACTCCTATGTGTTGGGCGTGTTTAACTTCACCTTAAACATTGGAAAAATGAAAAAGATAAGTTTCCCTGAAGATGTACGGAGCTGGGACTAAAGCATTAAAAGCGTGCCATGTCCCAGACCCATTCTTGTGAGTGAAAGCCGAGGGATGCCCACGATGCTCAGGCAACACAAGCACGGTCTGCACAGCCCCCGAATGTCTGCTGAGCCACCAGTAAACGCTGTGCAGCTGGGGCCGAATGCAGCGAGAGGCATTAAAGGCTTTTGGGGACTTCTACAGCCTTTCGGACCTCCAGGAGGTCTGGCATTCTATCCCTGAAACTTTCAAAAAGGATGAGGATGAAATTATGAAGCTAAATGGCAGAGCTCGCTGTTCTTCTCAAAATGGAGGCTCATCTTCTAAAGCTTCCCCAAGCCCCAAGAAAAGCACCTAATTTCAGCATCTGTTCTATACTGCACAAAGATGTAGGCTGAAAGCCAAAGGGGGCCACTGGTTATATCACTTATCTCTGAAGTGAAGCCAAATGAAGTCATTGATTAAAGCAGGTTTTCCACTTTTTGGCAAGAGAAAATTAATCTGAACAGCTGGGTGCTGCCTTAAATTTAGTAGGCAAGTGTTCCGAAGATCCAAGCAACCTAATTTTGTGTTCTCAGCTTCCAGGTCACACATATGGGTAGGTGTGAATGACTACAGCACAGCTCACACATTCACATGCATCAAGCTGTCAGTCTCAGGAGGAAGAAAGCTGCAGGAAAGCAAAACTATTCCGCTTGATACCAGGTAACATCCAGCCCACTTGCACTGCCAGAGATGCTATCCTGGTTCCCAGGAAAACGAATTTCCAACCTCTTAGGACACCTCCTTTATAAAGGCAATCAAGCCTTTATCACATCCTCCCGAGTGAGGGTTCTGATACGCACAACAGTCTGCAGGAAAGAGGAATGTGCAGTTGGAGTGTAACCCTCTTCCTCTTCCTCATTCACTCCTTGTTGATCTGCAGACATTGATCTGTGGCAGATTCACACGCACAAGGGAAAACCTGTAGCTCTGCACTGCAGGAGGCAGCAGGAGTTATAGTGAGGCTCAGGTTTGAAGAGAGAAGGGGAATGACCTGAAAGAAGCCCAGCCCAAATCATGAGGTTTAGGCTGAAATGAGACAACTGACAACGAACTGTCTTCCTCTCGCACAGGCAGTCCCTGCAATGAGTCACAAGCAGAGGACTGTTTCTTCACAGGATGGGCAGCTGTTATTCCTCTGTTGCTCTTTTATATAGGGGGGAAAAAAAAGAGAGAGCATTATAAAATATTAAACTTAGGCAGATCTTTCAATCAGGCCATAACCAAGAAGACTGGCAATGACGTGACCAGCTTTTCGTTTCTGGATCACCAGCTTTGTTGTATGTATCAAATACTATTAAATATATGAAGAATCATGAAGCTTAAGCCCTATGAAATATATCCTCTGATGATTAATCTTATTTTTAGACTAGTCCTGAAGTACAGAGGGCTTTCCTACAGCAAAGTAACAAAGCCTCAATGCCATAGACTTAAAATGTGCCAGCAGACCACTAAGTGCTGCCAAGATAAGCACATCAAATGAGCGCCTTGGTCTTATCATCGCATCCCTAGAGCACTGTCTCCAAAAGATGACAGAGTATCACGAGTTCCGCCTACTCTTCCAGCTACAAAGCATGAAGGAGCATATACAGACAAGGAGAACAGGATTTAATGTACAGTGTTTATTATTACTATTCCAGAGAACCTTTCAAAATTATTAGGTGATTTTTATTGGGTTTTCTGAAGCAATTTTGAAATAGATTCTTCATGTTTCTGGTTTTAGCAGAAAACTGGTTAAATCTCAATAATTATTCAAACAAGTCTCAGTAATCCTCCCACTCTCCTGTTTCTGACGAGGCAGAGCGATCCATTATTATCTTCTATACAAAAAAATAGCTTAATTTGAGAAAAACAATCCACACACACCTGTCTTGCTGCCCATCCAGGCTTACTCACACCAAATTGTCAGTCACTGCCCATCTCTCCCTTTACTCCAATGCAGGAACCTGATAACAGGACAGACTGGATAACAAAATCTGCCTCAAAATTTCCTTGAGACCTTTACCATTTCAATCCAGGCATGCCCTGATAATAGCAATGCTAAATAACATGCGTGCCTCTTCCCTCCTTGCACAATGACATTGTACTTTTTTAAAAAGATGAGAAAATTAACAGAAATCAAACGGTATTAGCTGAAACCGAGTCAGATGCAAGATCAGCCAGCACATGTGCATGAACACGCGAGCCACACACTATTTCTGTCTGCCATGTGGGCAGCCACCTTCTCAGGAATTTAGAAACAGCAAGAAACTGCGAGTGTCTGCAGCGTGCGACAGAAAAGGGGGCTCCATATTCCTGAGGACAGTAATGCAAAAAATGAGAATCAAATAATTTCTCTGAAGAAAACTGTTGCAAGTTACACTTGGAATTTGGTCATTTTCCCTCTCTGTTGTCATAAGATAGGAAGATTTACTCTTCTCCCTTCCACTCGTTCATTATTGGTAACAAGGGATCCACTATCAAATTTCTGTATATCTACATGCACTTTTTATAAAGCAGCCTAGAGGAGACTTGGCTGGCACAAAGAGCCTCTGTGTGGGCTGAAAAAGCTGCAGCCATCTCTTGTGCAATGAGTATCTGTGCTTGCAAAAGCTGCGCAGCCAGGAGACACAAAGGCCTCTCTCTCTGTCCCCTCCTGCAGTGTCCCCCGGAGCTCCATTCACACTCAGAATGACTCTCGTCTGTGGAAGCACCAGTCCATTGTTTCCATTTAACACACTGGAGTGCCGTTCTCCAGCATATTATTCTCTCTGTCCCCTTGGCAGAGGGCTAGCAGAACACAGCACCATGTCCAGGACCCTGCTTGACGGTTTGGAGACGGGGAGCGGATGGTGCAACACAACATCCAGGACAAAAGCAGCAGAGCAGGAGCCGTTAGAGCCACAGTGCCGGAAAGGACCTGGCAGATGATCAACAGGCACCGAGATACTGCAACGGCAGCGAGATGCTTATTCCACAAGGAAGCCGGTGAGGGTGTCTTTCCAGGCAACCCTGACAGAACTGCAGAGACCTTTTCCTATCATTAAATCTCAAGGAAATTGAGATTAATTTGGAAAGAAAATGCCCTATTAATTTGGAAAGAAAATAACTACTAAAATAAAACTAAAATACACTAAACGCTATCCAAAATGTGGTGAGAACATATTTTAAAAGGTTGGCTATTAACAACCATCAGTCTAAAATATAATCCCTGATTATGCAGTACATATTAAAAACCCACTGCTGCTGTGCTTTATTGCCTCCTCTGGCTGATACTCTGGATATTTTGCTTCACTTGGTCTTTCAGACTCACAGCCCTACAGAAAGCAGTACCGAACAGACGCATGTAAGTGCACGTGCACATACACGCAGACACGTATACATAGTGGCCTGGGAAAGCAAAGAGAAAGAATATAGCAGTATTGCCACCAACATCCCCGTTCACACCAAGCCACACTTACAAAGCTACCAGCATCACTACCTGGCAGAGGTATCTTACAAAAAGATGAAGTTAAAAACATTTTGTTATGGACTTTTTAACCTTTGCCTGTGATGAACTACTTGAAGTTTAGCTGCCTCAGTGTCATACGACGTGGATGAGACTGACACACGGGCTCAGAGGGAAACCTCCTTGGTACAAAACCGAGACTAAATAACTGGGTGATCTTGATGAGTAGAGCAGACTTGGCTTTGCCTTTGATGCCGAATACTCGCTGTTTGCCAACCTCAGGGACATGCAGGGGTGCTCCTCTTTTCCAGGACGCCTCTCGGCAGTGGGGTTGGAAGAACGCTGCCTTCAGGGCTTATCCTGCCCAGTTCCTCCAGAGCTGAAAGGTTTAATTAAACCTAGTGCCATTCTTTATGGAGTTTGGAACTGGTTTCTTGTTTTCATTCAGAACAACATCTTTAGGTTACAGCTAAGGGCACCATCCCCATGGCTTATGACAGTTTCAATTTTCCCTAAACAAAACAGCACAAATTGCTGCTAAAGGCCAGAACCTTCAGCCCAGACCTCACACTGCTTCAGTATGAGGCCAAGATCATAATAAACAGCTTTTACTTATCTAGCAATGACAGCGTGGCCTACATTATCCCAGTGCAGTTCCTCTATACTGCAGCTCTGTGACTGAGGAGCTTTTAATTGCTTTGCATTTTCAAAACAGTGAATTCTGAATGATCAAAGAACACTAAAAACTAACTTGACACAAAATCCCAAGGGGGGAACCTGTGACTCAGGCAACATTTGGGATAGATTCCGTTTTTAACATACATATGTAACTACCACTAACATTAATGTGCGTCATGCCTATCAAAGACAGAGAAGAACTTCATTTTGAACTTATTTCCATTAGTTGCAGCCACACTAAGCCCCAAGGATCAAACAAGGACCGACAAAACTCACCTTGTGGGCTTTTTTTCCCCCTCACACTCCACATTGGTAAATGGAACATGTGTGTACAGGCAAGTGGCACCAGCAAAGCAAAGAGAATTGTGAATTAAGAGAGCATCCCACGTGCTGGAATGAACCTTTCCACAGCCCAGTACCATATTTGTGACCAGTCTGCTGTCTCCAGAGTCAAGGCATTCACTCATCTTTGTATCTGTATCAACAGGATGACTTAACAAACCAACTTACTGGAGAACACTTTCCTCCTGGGAGGCTCCCATAGCAGACACAGGAGCACAGGAAGCAATAGCAAGTATTTTTTTCGTTTATATGATTAAGTTTTTGCAATGCACTAAAAAACAAAAGCAGCTCTAAGTCCCAAGTATCATTACAGTTGCTTCATCAGTTACCCTAAATAACTTACAGAGCTATAGGTACCTATTAATGTTATGAGAACATAGAATTAGATCTAATACTACACCATTTCCAAATCCTTAAATGAAACAGAAATCAAACCCCTTGGAAGTTTCCCAGTACTATGGAAAGCTAACAGAGTTACAGCTTTCTTTACTATGTGATATTTCCCCAAGTAATCTTAGATCATCAAGCTAACTCATAGGCCTGCCACCAGCAACTCAATGTTAACCCTCTTGAATTCAATATTTTTACTATTTACTTAATACTTAACTAATTTTAAAATTTTAACTGGTAAAATACACAGTATTTTAGACTGACAACTAGTTTAACAGGAGAAACAATCTATGGATACTTGCTGCAACTATAGGACTGATTTTACTGACATGAGCAACTCAGAAGTCCTGATGGGAAGTGTTTCACCAAATGCTTTTTAGTTTCATTAAAATGTTGTTAAATCAAGAGCTCTCCTTGAAATAATTTCCCCATAGAAAAGATTTTTAGCTCTGTCCTTGAGAAATCCATCAGCTTTCATCAGATATCAATAGGAAATTAAGATGTCTCATGTTGAACACTTTGTGACCTTCACAGAAAGCTGCTTGTTTGACTTATTAAGTCATCTAGGAAGGAATATTTCATTCCCAGCGGGCCAGCCAGGGACGGCTGAAGGAACCACCTTCATGAAAGGGCTGGGGATTTTTCAGCATAGAACATTTACAGTAAGCAAATGTAGGGAAAAAGTAAAGCACGAGGGAGATATCAGAGGGAGAAGTGTAAAGCCAAGACATAAGATGTAATAAGGTTTTGCACATCATTTCTGAAGTCTCACTAAGTAGGTCTGACTTGGTGTTTCCTAAAAGTATCAGTGATGGCAAACTTGAAACCAGAATACATTCGTATTTTCTCCTACAGCTAGATTTTAATGCAGCCCTCCTTATTGAGCAGGATTATGAGGAACACCCCAGGCAGCAAGGGTCCTTTCACTCGCAGTTTGAAGCCCTTTCCAGGCTGCTCTTCCCTGCAAAGCTGCTCTCCAAGCTTTTACTCACAGGTACAATAGCTGCACCTGGGGCTGTGTTGAAGGACACTTCCAGCCCCTCTTACCTGCAGTGGTGCAGAGCTTGGTGCTCTCACCAGCCCCTGCCCGCTCCGGGTCCCACATCCTGCTGGGTGACACGTTCAAGCCTGTCCCGGCTGGGTGGTGCCTCTGCTGCTGCAGTCACTTGATTTTTTCAAAGACCAACATTGCTTTTTGCACAGATCCCGAGATAAAAGTCAGCAATAAAACCCCTCAGCTCAGGAAGTTTTACTGCAACTCGGTGCGACCCGGTCAGCTTTTCCTTTGCTCAGGAACGGGGTTCTGGGGCTGCAGACAAGGCCGGACACTCAGCAGGACCTGTGGAGCGCACGGGCCTTTGAAACCCAGCCCGGGACGGGCAGCACCTGCTAGGAGCCATTACGAAAACTGGCAACTCCACAAGGCCAGGGTTGGCTTTTTAAATACTTTAACTATTCAATAAATAAAAAAGAATTCACTAAGTGATTTTTCTATTGCCCTCAGACCAAAGGAGAAAACATCAGGCTGGAAGAGGTGCTAATTCCAGGCTTGGTGACCCTTCCTGTGACCCATCACATGGAGCGCAGGAGGCAGGATTCTGCCCTTCATTAACCTTCCAAACAAACTATTTTAATCACACAATTCTTTGCAGCTCTAAATAATTTCCATTATCCCCTGGCTTCGGGATTTGGCTCTCTGGCCTCCTTGATACACAAGGGCACCCTGGTTTTGTCTGCTCACTTTGCAGTTGCTGCCTGTGCTGACATGCAGCAAACATCTTCCCACTGTCCTTCCACATCCCACTGCGCCCTTTCCCTGGAGACTCCCTGCTCCAGAGATGTCCCCTGCAACCCCTCCCCACTGATTATTGCTGCACCAACGCTGCACTTCCACCTAAACTCCCTTTTCTCTCATTTTGCAGTGGTTTCCTTCTTCCCGCCTGTGCTGACAGCCGCCTTGGCCTGGTGACACACAGCTGGCAGCCGTGGCCTGGATCAACAAGCTACCCTTAATAAAGCATCCAGGGTATTCAAAGTGCTACACAAGCACTAAGGATTTTTATTAGAGACCGAAAGGTTTGAAGCATTCCCTGGCAATGTGATACAAAATTTTTATATATCTATATATACACACACACAGACAGACACTCACACCTCTTAGTGCCTATGCCCTAGAAACAAGAGTCATTTCTTCCAAAGAACTAAGCAGTTTCATTTCCCAGTTTATCCATCTGCACACTGTGCACTCACCAGCTTACCTTGGCTACCTGCATCTGACATGCTGGGACTTGAAACACCCTCGTCTTTACAGAAGCTACGCGTTAACAATTCATGTCCAACTGCAGCTTGAGTCACAACAACTGGGCCTGACTAATCAGTAGGTTTTTTTCTAAAATTATTCATTCAATAGTATTAAACCATGTCCTTTCACTGCGTTTCTAAATACATTTCCTGTTTAACTATCGCTTAAGCCTTCTGTCATAGCAGCATTTCTCAAGGACATCTTCTTTTGCCACTGGAGAACACATGGGAGACTGGGGACTGGAAGCTAAAAGCCAAGCAGAACTCCAGGCTAACACGGAAACGGCCACAGCACCACCTCTGCCTTAGCCTTTTCTCTCGTAAAAACGAGAATATTTAGACTGACCTTACAGGAGAGACTTAGACAAGGCTCGTAAGGTCTCTGCAAAGCCAGAAGCCTCCTGTAAATGCAGACATTATTACGCCGTGGATGTTTCCCAGCAGAGTTCCCCTACACATGGAGTCAGGCAAAATCTATCAGGTTAATAATCATATAGCGAAAACTAATTATCCTGAGGAGAATGCTACCATAAAATTAAAATGCAATCCGATCAATCCCATACTCTACTCTCACACTGTATCAAGGTGATACAATTAAATAATTAGACATTAAAGGGGGGACTTCCAAGATGGAAAATGGAAATAACGATATTGCTCTCTGTGAACAGTCCTGAGATCTGCTCATAGAAAGTGCCACACAAAGGTGAAATATTAGCATTATAAACAAATTCTCTAGAGTTGGATTCAGTTACCAGCTCAGACACTCCAAAAAGCCTCATTTTCTTAAGCCTCCTATGGCTTTGTACAAACACCATTCACTACAAACACTGGAATACTCTCAAGCCCAACAGATGTACTTTTTTAAAATGAACAAGTCACATCAATTGCCATTTTAACTGTATCCAAGAAACACAGATCTTGACTGTAAAAATGCCAAAAGCTGGAAAGATAATGAATTCACTGTAGCATCTCTTGACACACACAAATGGGGAAAACTGAGGTCAGCACATGCCGCAAGATCATGACAGATTACAGCGGCGAGGGGCACAGAGATGAGCCAGCACCACCAACCTGATTTATCTCGGGATTAGCCAGAGGTCACTCCTGCAACAGTTTACTGAAGCTTATTGCTTAGCTACCAGCAGGACACCTTGCATGAACTCTAGCTTTCCATTAAGACCAGGCTTAACCCTTCTGCTGCCTAAAAATAATCACTGATAAAAGAAATAGGATCTTCGTGTTATGTCAACTTGACTGTTGTATCTGGTCTCTTGTATTCATAAAACCATAGAAAAGGCAGACCTGAGCAGGAGAGTTTCTTCTGTATTCACAAAATTTGCTTTCTCCAGAAAGGATTATCTCCATTTCCATTCTACTTTAACAACACAGCCTCAAACGAGCCACCTCTCTCCACAGAATAAGTATTTCATCTGAAAAGCCATATGTCAAATGCTGCTGCTGTACGTTTGAACAGGGTCCATTACAGCAGGCTCTCATTTCACAACTAAACAGAGATCCATGACAAGTAGTTAATCATCCCCCTCTCAACTCTTGGCAGGGGAGAACAGCTTATGCATTTATGAAGCACTTGGAGGCAAAGAAGCTGCTGAACAAATGTGCATTTTTACATGAGGGCATCATCTTGGGAGGCTTGGGATGACTGGAGCCTGTCAGTCAAGGTGCTTTCAAAACACCTACTCACAGCTCACCAACACTGCTTTTTTTTAAAAAGGTGATATATAAAATCTTTATACAACTGAGAGCCATGAGCAACATGCCACAAATCTCTCAAAACAGACAAGACACCTGCTTATTAAAAATAGTTTAACAAAAAAGATACACATTAACATAAATAAATCATCAGGCTTTGTCCAAACAGAAAAAGCAAAATTTTGCAGACTGACTCAACGATGTTGCTTTCCATTCTGGAATTTGCTGTACAAGTTCTGTACATTCTGGAATTTGCTGACAAGACTCCCAACAAAGGCAAGTCCACCCTGTCTGATATTAAATGTACATATTTGGCAGTAAGAACGTGCCAAGATATGGATAAGAGAGAGAGAGGCCCAACATAAAAGCAGTTCTAAAAAGTTGTGCACGTCTTCTTGAGCTGAAAAAGGCAATCACCTACTGAGCAATCTATAATCTGCTATTTGTCTGCTCTCAGTAAAGAGCAGCTATATTCCTTTTTGCTAATCCTCCACTGAAAATTGTTGACAGACTCCAGTTGAAAACATGAAATAACAGATTCCTAAATGTGCACAATGGCCATAAATACCACAAAACTGAGCTCTCTTTATGCAGCAGGGCTCACGTACAAAAGGTATCTTTAGGCTTTACATTAGCATGATCTCAAGCAGTGGCTGAATGCCTCTTCCTTCAGAAGTCAGACGTGAGCTCTGGGCATTCTGCACTGGAGTCATGCAGTTTGCAGCCCCTAGCTCCCTTGACTAGGCTAAGGAAGGAGACCAGAGAAATCATTTGGTTATGACTAAATAGCAGGAAGAAGCCTCTCGGTTACAGCAGGGGCAGTTATGAAACTGGTAAGAACAAATTCTAAATCGTTACAACACAAAATATCAAGAAGGCACAAGCAGTAAGAAGTATTTACAGGTGCCCATCAAAACTTTACAGATAGGCAAGCTCACAACTAATCAGTTCATTTATGACTTAAACACAGAGTTAGGAAAGACTAGAGACAATAGAAAAATAAATCTTACCAAGTACGTTCATATAAGTAGATTATTGCTGTAAGTATAGCTACTATATGAATATTTAATACAATTACCAAAGCTTTAATGAAATCACCTAAGACATAATCTGATTTTCACTTTTAAACAACCAACTGCTGAACTGTTCATTTGTGCATCCTTTTTCTTTTAACTTTATAGCTCAGGAATAAAAGGTGAACCCAGAATGTAGAAAGTAGCACTGATGTTAAAGGGAAGGAAAAACACCTAAGGATTTAGGAACAGCATTAGAAGATATGACCCAAGAAGACTGAATGACAAAAGAATTCTTAAAACAAACACACACAAAATTAGAGAGAGGGAGAAAATGACATAAGCATTGTATACATGAACAATGTATATACATGTTCATGTATATATGGGAATTTACATGAACAAGGAAATTGTTACTTCAGTGTTGAGGAATTGCATTAGTTCTCATTGTGTGCTCAGATTTCATTCTGCACTGAGGAAATACAGTCATCTATTCATAAAAGAATAACAAATTGTTTATAAGGCTGTCAACACACAAGGGAGTATTTTATTAAGGTTAGGGGATTATTTGAGATCATTTCTATGCTTTCTTAATTTTTCATCATTTGATTCAGAAAGAAACTTCCCTCACATCTCATTTGCAACTCTTCAGGAAAGCAGAATTGCTGGAGGGAGCACCTGGAGTCGTAGAGGAGGCAATTAATGCAAAAAGGGAAAACAACAGCAGAAACTTCGGTCCAAATCACAGTCCCCCGAGTGCTCCTTCGTGTCCCAGGAGGAAACGGGAGCGAACGCAGCTGTGGGCAGTAGCGAGCTCCTCCATACACCAGGTACTAGCAAGTTAACAGAACAGGGGCAATGCAGAGCTGGGGGACTGCAGCACTGGGAAGAGATTGGTCTCTTCCCAACAGCAGCCAAGGCAGCCTGTGCACCAAGATCCCTCCTGGTGAGGAGTTTCTGTGGGTCTGAACTACATTCCTCTTACAGCAACAGGTTGCTGTGCCTCAGGTGTAAGATTGGGCTGATACACTCCTATTTCCTAGGGTAGCTAGAAGGACTCGATTAATAGTATCTGTAAAACAACAGTGATCTAAACTGAAAAAGCCACAATGCAGATATGACTCTCATGATCCACTGTTTTGCCTTTACAATCTCATGCCAATCTGTGGGTCTTTTATCTTAGCAGAAGGCAGCTAACGGAAACACTCCACATCTGCCATACAAGACTGCAAGCGTAGAGTATTTTTTAAACTGTAGCTGTTTTGCAACTGCCCTAAATCAGGAAATACTGCAATGTTCTTTTGAGATGTTGTATGTGGGTATGGAGTATTTTATCCATTCATTTTACTCTCATATGAATTCTAAAATGAACAAATAGCTAATTTTAAAGATGAATACTTCGTTCTTTTCAAACAATGTGCCTTTTGCCTCCCTCTCCTGCAGTACAGTTTGAGGACCATCACAATTACTTCAGAGATCAGGGAGTCTTTTCCTTGATTCACTGGATCAAGGGGTACTGCCAACAAGGAAAAATCCATCAGCTTCTTCCAGCTGAATAGTGGGATTATTACAAACCATTCTGTTAACCAAAGACCACATGACACCCAAAAGATAATCCCAGGAATAAAATGGAAAATGGTTCATCTGGCACGTTCATGGACTAAAGGGGAAGAACAGGTTCTCGGAAGTATTTTTCCTGGGACGATGAGTTTGTTTTCATACAATGCTAAGAAGAAATATGTATATATTTCCCATGCAGTCCTCACAATTCCTTAGAGCACTGTAATCATGGGTACCTGTCCTGCTTTCAGACAATCCCAAGGCAATCTGTCCTTCTTCCCTCATAATCAGAGTCAGTTACAGTCACAGGCAAATCCCATCGCTGTTTCCTTACTGATATCAGTAGGAGACTCCAACAGTAAGGTCATTTGCAAGCTATGTAATTGCTTTCTTTTGTCAACTCCTATTATAAATGTAACACAGTTAATCTAGCATTTTTGTCTTTAAAAAGCTGTTGATGATTGGAAAGTAGTTCCATGTTTTGCTAATCAAAGGTCCCTTCTGCTACCTGACAACAGGCATAGTCTTTACGGTGCTCACCACATTTTACTGTTTGCTACTTTGAGGCACCTTATCCTCTTGTGAAATTTAATGAAACACCGAATGAAAGGCAGATGGTAAAATATTTCACAAATTGTAAATAAAATGTTAGTTGGTCAGAAACTTTTAATCTTGTTTTTTTTTAGAAAAGCAACAAATTCAAGACTCGTGTCCTACTAACCTGGCCATCTGTTTATATGCTTCTTCAGCCACCGCAAAGATATGCGGATCCATATCCCCCATATTCTGGCCACTGTAGGCATTGATGATGTCTTCGCCATAGATGGGCAGTTGTTCGTAAGGATTTATGGCCACTAAGACAATACCTAGAAAGCAAATCAATGAGAAGAGGTTATTAACACTTGTATTAAAAAAACATGGACTGAACAGTAAATAAACTACCTTTTATGTTTTATAAAAATACTAGCTATAAAAGAACAAGGACTTGATATTGACTTCAACAGATCTTTAGTCTGACCTCAGATACGCATACAAAATCTGCAAGAAAAGTCTGCTTGTACCTTATTATAGGAGACAACCCAGGAACAACTTTGTTTTCCAAGTCTCTCTCCTGGAGCCAGCATGCACAAAGCAGCGTAACAGGAACAGGGGGGAAGAAACTCTTAATATTAACTATGTCCATGTTTTAAATGGATTTTCTTCTCACATACATATTTCAGGACCAGAAAGTGTCACACAGGTGCAAGTGGCTGCATGATGGCTGTACAAGAGCACTATTAACCTCTTCTTGGACCAAGTGGTTGCTGGTGAACGCGTACCAAAATCCTTCCCATGGCACTCAATACATTTCCCCAAATTCACACACACTCACACACATTCCCAAACTTGGGAAGTTTGCTTCCCAAGTGTGGTTCTGGGGTCCTCTGTGCAGACCCCAGAGCTGTGATTTCTATTTATGACATTTTCCATGCAAAAGTTGAGAGAAGGCAACTATAACCTGTCTCTGCTGCTGTGAATATCACCCCCTTTTTCAATCCCACCATGCAGTTACAAAAGCAGCACACACCACAGCAAAAACATTGAAGAACAACAACAGAATATATTTCAAGGAAAGATCTAAGAGGCCTTGATCTATTCCCACAGATACACTGCACGTCATACGTGCACATCTACCTAACTAGACTCGGTGTTTTTCCATCAGCCACGATTCCACTGAAATGACTCAGGGATGCGAGTTAAAAGTGTCTGTAAAAAAATATGCCAAGTTCAAATGCTTTAATGATGAGCCAAGAAATAAAGGGGGTTGGGAAGGGAAAAATCAAGGACCTCAGTACTAGCAGACTTGTGGAAGGATTTGGCTATCAGTTTTGAACATCTACACTTTGAAATTATGGTACAAGAAAAGGTAAGTTTTCTTTAAAGAACATTGCAGAGACCATCAGCTGCAGTGAAAAAGAAGCAAGCTGGGAGTTTGGAAGCAGCCAGCCCGGCAGCGCCAAACCAGCCAGCCTGGCCGGGCCAAACTGGGACAAGTTCTTGCTAATATCCTTATTTTGGCTGAAGCACAAAGATGGGGCAGCAGATGCAAAGGCTCGGGACTGGGTACGGTAAGAAAACTAGATGGGATAACAAAATCAGGCTGGATTGCCATAGGGGATACGACCTAGGACGAATACACATTGGCAACACTTTGCAGCAGGCAGTGCCTGGACATGTCCAGGGCACAGTGGCCTCTTCCACAAAACCCAACACATCCACCCAAACTGCAGCACAGCACAACAACCACGGGGAAGGCCTGGGGACAACGGCAGGTCTCTCCAGAGCGGCGCAGGGGCCTCCGCTGCTTGTTTACTCCTTGGCTCCTCTGCTCCAGCCTTGTGCTGTGTCCTGGAGGCAGCAGATAGAAACGAGGGACACAGGACACCTTCACACACGGGCACCAGCCCCTGGGAGCTCCACAGGAGAGCCGGGCACGGCCTCTTGTAGCAGAGGAGATGGTTTCCCGAGGCTCCTGCGCTGCTATCAGTGGGAATTACGGAAAATTATCTGGCATTAAGAAAAATCCTGAGAAGCTCTCCTGGCTCCCGAGGTCCCTGGGGGATTTGTCAGCACTCAGAAATACGCAGGGGCAATGCTCACTCTTACCTCTCTTCAACCCACTCCAGGAGCACAGACAGCCACGTAGCCCTGGGGATTTTACAGTGCTCTGAGCACTGAACAAGAGCCATGTTCCAATTCCTAACACCATCAACAAAGCAAGGAAACAAAATGAGAGGTTGGTCTGTTCTTAACCCAAGGTGGCCAGGGCTCCAAAGGAGGAGGAATTAACAGGTTTACAGCTGGCATTTGCTTAAAGGATCTGGATCAGGACAGCATTTTCTACTCCCGCTATCCCAAGGGAACGGCGACTGTGCCCACCTTGCACCTTGGACTGAGAGCGGCGCCGCGCGCTGGGCTCCTGCAGCGGCACCGCCTGCACCACCCAACCCAGAGTTTATGTGCTTTGTAGGCCTTATTTCAACCAGTGCAGTTCACACAGATATAATTCAGAATAATTTATATTAACGTTATAAATGTATACATTTTATAATTTATGTTCATAATTTATATTAATAATTTATAAACTTAATTTATAATAAACTTATTCATTAAACAATATTCATTAAATCATAAATATTCATTCAATCATATTGTTTTTTCATAAGAAATATCATATCCCTTCACAGGTTATTTACATGTGTTTTATTGTAAAGAATTACATTAAGCTAAACTCCATGGTTACTCTTTTGGCTATTCGAACATACACCCAAAATAAGCAGTACCAGCTCTTTTCAATCTAAGGACCAGCTGAATATTAAAATAAATAATTTGTCAATTCAAATTAAAATTTGCCTTCCTGCAAAGCACGTAACATTCCCTTCAGAACTGTCCAACTAACTTCATTAATTCTTCATTTCATATTCTCAGCAGTAAAACAGAATTGGGAAATAATCCCAACATTCAGGTGAAAGGCTGCCTTTCAACTAGGGGGGAAAAAAAATCAAAAATTCTTCTGTTTAAGAATTCAGCTAACCTACAAGTCAAATTTTGAAGAATTTACTCCAAAGAGAGAACAGTTGACTTAAATTCTAAGGCTGTGGACACGTGGCCAGCCCATATCTGCATCTGCTGGTTGAAAAATAACGTTACCATAACACGCTTGGTGGATGAAGGCTTTTCTCCATCTCCTGCAGGCTAACTCATGGGTTTAACTTAAGCCACGTTCAGCATGGACAGGAACTCGCCTGACTACTGCTGCCTGGGGCAGATGAAGGGGCACATTAAACTCCCTCCAGGGGCAGAGCTCTAAGCTAGAAACCTTTGCTGGAGAGGAAGTCACAAACTCTTCAGACAAAGACTGAATGACTTGAAAAATGAATGCCCACAGCCCAAGCCTCAGGTTTCTAAAAGATAATCTTAAAATTTTGCAATTATTTAATTCATTCTGTAAGATACGGTACATTTACCTACATCCCAAGTTAGTATATGCTCACCAGAATGTATTTCTCCATGCACTCATTAGTATTAAACTTCCCCTTTGACTACCTGGAACCCCCAGGCTACCTAACCCACACGTTTCCAGCAAATCCAGCATGCATTTCTGAGAATTCTCCGCTGTGTCTCATTTGGAAGCCAAGAGGCTCGTCAAGCTCTACAATGCCAGCTTTTTGGCAAATCACTGAGCTCCAGAAAGAGTAAAAGGCCTTGCAGCCATTTGGCTGCATAAAATCAGCCAAACTGCCAACAAAAGCAGCACTGGGAAAACCATGAAAACAACAGTGTTTTCCAAAGCACAGCAAAACAAAACCAGCAGACAACACATTCCTTTTGAAAGCCTCTCAAACCAGGCTAAACACAATCCACATTTGCAAGCAAACCAACCCCAAAGCAGGCAGGCTCTCTTACGGACCGGCACAGCAGCACTAATGGCAGCAGAGACTATTGCTTGGGCAGCCAGAGGACACAAAGCACAAGACCTTTCACACCAACGTCCCGACATGGCCTGTCATTAAAATACTGCAAGTTAAAAGCACACGTATCAATAATCAGCTTTTTTCCTCCCTCATCTATGTTACTCTCGGTAAAAGTACTTTATGGTGTAAAAAGAGGGCACTTACCACAATAGGTGTAAATGAGTTTAGAGTCGATAAATCGAACTTTGAGGTTGTGGAGAACAGCAGGTTCGTGGAGATAACTCAGAGCTGTGAGGTCATTTTCACCAACAAGGATGTCAGGGTTCCGCAAGGGAGGGAGTTCCTTGGTCTTTGGATCTAGGCAATATTCCAAATCCTGAAAAATAAATAGATATCCTATGTTGAAAAAAAATTTTTTAAATGTTGTCTCCTTCAGCTCATCCAACCTTTCTTCCCCAGCAAAATATTTCCAAACTATAAAGACACAATCTAAATTAACAGCTGCTTTAACTTAGCATTGCTTCCTCCTAAATATCATTAAAAATTTCTCCAAAAGGATTTTCTACACACAACATACAACCATAATATCATATTTTTAAAACTATTAAACAAATGTTTTGCTACCAAAAATTATTTTTAAACTGAACTACATGATAGATCTATTTTTTCATGTTATTTTCTTCTTGAGCAGAACATAAAGTTTCTTCAATTCAGTCACCTTCAGATGCAGAAGATTTGAGAATGTTGGCAGAACACAAATAAGAACACATAAAAAGAAAGAATGCATAAAATGAAAATTTATGTAGCTATAAATTTCTCTCTACTGCAGATGTTTTGTTTGCATCTGTCCACAGACCTAATGATCTTCAACTTAGCTCCTCTCCTGGTCCAACACTGTATGATTTAAGTATCAAACACTACTATTACATCTACTAGATGCAACATCCAAGTGTGTAACACCACCACATACTCTGGAACATGTGCGAGGTGGGGAAATAAACTTGTACTCAACCTGCGCTGTAAGTGATGCGACTGACTCATCTGAAGACTGAAAATATTCAAGAAAAATATTTAGAAAGCATTTTTGTATCTAACCTGTTAATTTCTACTTCATTACTATGTGTACCGCTGCATAAAAACAGGATCTAAGCTGCTTACTGGTAAGAAGTAAAGAATTACTAACAAAGTGACCTACTGCAGTATATATTTTTTTCTCCTCTGTGAAGATCTGGGCAATCATCATCATTCCATATTAAAATGTAAATACATTTCAGTGGCATATATAAAAGTTAGTAGGCCTTCAGTATAGGCATGTGACACTTTTTGTAGCGATATCATCATTTCCTGATATACTATGCAGTACCATTAATCCTAGACCAAATTTATCTTTATTAATCTTCTGATGGTTATGCTTGGCTAAAAGTCACAGTTCTTTTTCTGCAACGCTATTGCCCTAGCAGCACACTGGAATATCCAACGAGGGTTACAGCTTTAACAGCATATATAGAAAAAGATGATCCAACTAAACATGAGAAGGAGCTGGATAAAAGCAATAAAGAATAGTATTTGAAAAATCAGGAAAAAAAAAAGATTTTTGCAAACAGAAAAATTTGTTACACACACAAAAACTGCTCAAAATCTGTGAGCAAGAATAACTGCACTTACATAAATAGAAATATTTTGACAACACAACTTTCTGTGTTAGATACACCAGGTTCCAGTCAAGAGCAAGAACAGTTTGCAAATAATGTGGAGACCTACCTTGCCTTCTTCAAGTCGAAGCTGGAGAACTTTGTCTCCGGGTTTGTAATCTTTGAGAAGTTCCGCTGACTTCCAGACCTCCTCTGGATCAGGGATCCAAACCCTGGCATACTGCAATATGAAGACAAGAGCAAAAGGTTAAGTGGCTTCTTAGTTAGCAAGACAGCTAAGTCTTCAATATATATGACACTAAAACCTTTCTTTTAAATATGCATTTGGGTAACAGCTGAGCCTTTAAAAAGAGAGAAAATTTATTAGAATGCCTCAGAGAACTAAGTTGCTTTATTGATTGATAAAAGCCTACATTTCTATATTCTGTGATCTGAGCTTATTTTTATTTCCTATTTAGAAAGAAAAGGGGCAATTCACACCCAAAATAATGT
Source organism: Rhynchotus rufescens (assembly GCA_032273925.1). NCBI lineage: Eukaryota > Metazoa > Chordata > Aves > Tinamiformes > Tinamidae > Rhynchotus > Rhynchotus rufescens. The sequence continues at coordinate 10,143 of JAVCKT010029430.1, read as the reverse complement.
TCCAACAGACACACTGAATGCTGAAAATCTGTAAAGAAAGATGTTTTCAGAAAGACAGAAAAGCTGGCTAAAAAATAATTCAAGTGACTCTTCTGAGACTTACTGGAACTGAACAGGTTTTAAGTGCCTTTGCAAAACATGTAAAAAAATGTTCTAATATTAAGAGAATGCTTAGGCACATCTGTGTTAATTCAGGTAAAGCTACCTGATCTCAAGTACTTGGAGCTCTTTTGTTGGTATATGTAAAATACAGGGAAAGTTTAGAAAGGATTAACTCCAGAATGTCAAAATAAAAATAATATTAAAAAAAAAAGGAGTGGTCTTGTTTAAACGGCCTTTATAATAGAAAAAATCATAAATCCAGTTAATAATCAATTTTCATCCAAACCAAAGGCTTGATGACTATCTTTGGCCATGCTGGACTCTGCAGGCTGCCTGGCTGCTTCCCGCAGCGTTAAGTCACGGATGTGTCATGAGGAAGGTGATGGGAGCGCGGGCTGCCTTCCTCCCGCTCCGAACCACTGAGCTACCCCAGCAGCTGTGCTGCGATAACACCCTTGAATAAGAAAAGGGGGAAAAAAAAAACAATTAAAGCTAAATAAAATAAAGCATATAGGACTTGCCAATGATTAATAACCAAGGTATCTAAAATACTTCAGATGGTTCTGAATATTGAAATACTTGTTAAGAGCATGAAAAGGTTATTTATCATCTTGAAGCACAAGCAGTCACATATTTTAAGACTTGAAGTGTGAGCTGACGGATTCAGACTCTTTTGGATCTTGGTATCATTCAGCTGCATTAGGGCAGACCCACAAGTACACTCAGAAAAGCAATTGTGACGTTTACACTAACTCCAGGCACATTTTAGGTCATTTTTACTTCTAAAAATGTTAACTTTTCATTTATTTTGTACTTCCTTTTAATTCCTGAAAGGTTCTTGCAAACATTATTTTGGCTATGCTTAAATTAGCCTTGTTGACGGGACGCCCCTATGGTAGGCTTGGAGTATATCTGAAATAAAGGTAATATTGAACCCTCTCTTTGGCTCCACCCAGTCTTTCTTATCAGATGATTATGCCAGTCCTAGCCACGTTATTTCATGCAATAAACTCTAATTTCTGTGGGAAACATGCTTTTCTTTGAGCTTTAGTAGTTTCATGTTTATGCTACTGTTATTAATACAGAAGTGCAATACTACTTTTGGGGTACATGCCTTCCTTACTACTCCCTGAAAGTTAAAAATGACGATGAATTATTTGAAAAATGAACAATTCGGAAAACAATACTTTAACAGGTGACGCTGCAAATTCATGCAGCAATGTTTATAAAAGTAAGGGATGTCAATAAAAATTCAGCAGAGCAGCTGGGAAATTAGGTGCATAAAACATGGTTTAGTTACTTAAATTATTTAAGTACTGATGTTTCTCCAGTAAAATCTTTGAAGGGAGATTTTCAATCGATAAATCACTGCCAACACTGGAGACCAGACTGAAACACAAACATGGGGAATAAAATGCATGGGATGGTGTTGATCTGCCTACAGAAGTCTTAAGTTCAAAAGGACCAAAAGCTCATTAGCTACCTAATAGCTTGGAATAGTGGTCTTGAAGCACTGTATATGCAATGCATTTAAATGCCCTATTTGGATATTTAGGGAGGTAGGAGTCTCTTGCCTGTTCTCATTTCACGGTTTAGGATGACTGCCTCTTCATCACTTCCCCAAATTAGGCTGGACAGACATCACTTACTTCCTTCAAACAGAATTTGCAGAACTTTTTCTTTAAAATAAAAATCAAAATTATGCCAGGAACTCTGCAGATGCTTAAATTAGCATCTTTGTGTTAAACAATCAGACACCTCTGAAAACAGATTGCATATCACATCTCTCCCATCTCCCATCTTTCTGTTTTACTATTTTCTCAGTTAAATCTGTAGCTTCACTACATCATTAATATTTCAGATGGGTCACTATTTCTCTCTCAGCCTGAGAATTAACAGGAAGCACTGAAAAGGTAAATACAAAAGATGCTAAATGCTTTTCAATACTGCTTTTGCAAGCGAGTTAGTAAGCCAGTCTCCTCCATGCTACAAGAAGAAGAGTTTTGCCAAGTAAAAAAGGGCAGCAGCGCTGAGAGGCACAAGCTCTGTTTGCTCTATGTGGAAATGCTGCACAGCTGCTCCTAGGTGCATGATCCACGCCAGGATGAAATGAGCACCTTTAATTTATTGATGTGAAACTGTTCATTTTCTAGAGCCTACAGAAGGGAGCAGGAAGGCAGCTCGCCATGGGAACTGGGTCCCTGGAGAGCCCAGGCTCTCACATGACAACCGTGCGGATATGGGAGCGATCCGGGAGCGCCGGGAGGCTCCCGCACCGGCACTGCCTGCTCAAAGCCTGCCACTGAAAAAAGAACAGGGAAAAGGACAGGTGGGAGGGAAATGAAAGTGCTGCCAATTACCAGGACTGAGTCATTTTGGAACATTTGCACTTTGTTAATTTAGTAGAATTAAAACAGATTTTCATGCTATTTTTTACGTAATCTGTTGATGTTAAAATCCTACAGCTCTACATTCTAGAGTGGACAAGTAAAGCTGGTGACCTTACAGAAAACAGCATTTTCACTGGCAGAAAAAAAGGACAAAGTCCTGAAGAATGGGAGCATTTAGTTTCTTTCTTGGGAAATAATCTTTCTTTAGTATGTTTATTATTCATCCCTCCTTATTTACTACCATATTGAATGAAGTTTATGACATTAAACAAGCCTAAAATATGTTAAGCTTTTAGAGACACTGAATTATGTATCTGCCTTGTATAAAGAGAAGGAGATTCTGGCCTAAAACAACACTGAAATTTATTAAGAATTACAGCAAGAACTCTATTGAAATTGTGCTTGATTGTGGTATTTACTCTTCTCAGTAGTACTTTAATGCAAACTTTTAACTACCGGGGAAAACAAATAAATAAATGAATAAATAAATAAACAAACAAACTGTGAGATTTACTTAAGGAAGGATAGTGAATGATATTCTGCTTAAAATCTGACACTGTTCACGCCATCGCAAGCTTGCCAATAGTGCCCCTTTCGCTTTACATGTTGGTAACTGCAATTTACTCCCAACTAGGTAAAGACAGATCAGTTGTTCCAAGAAATCTTCCGTAAGTTGAGCAGCCATGTTCAGAATGAATGTACATGACACACAGATGAGACCGGCTTGTACCAGAAATAATGAAATGCCCAACAGCTTAATTTGAAACTTGATTTCCTGCCTAGACTCTCTAAGCCTTAGAAAATCAACCAAGAAAACATCACTTCCAAACTCACATGGAAGGATGGAATCGCTGTGCTTTATTCAAGGAATGGTAAATTGGGTTGCTAAAATGTTATAACTAATGAAAACTCTATGATTATTCAAGGCCAACCAAAAAGAAAAAGGACAAGGAAAAGTTTTTGTTTTCCTTAGTGTGTCAGAAGGCTAGCGGAATTACCAGAACTTCGCATAAGAAAATGTAATAAGAAATTGCAGTATTCTCCTCATACCTCATGATTTCATCTTAGATCACACGGAAGAAAAATCAGCAGACTATAGTAATTATCTATCAAATGAGACCACATGACTCACAAAGCTTCTCTGCTGAGATCTTAACCTCTTGAAGCACTAATTGACATTGTTGACAGGCAGGAATGAGAAATCCAAGCGGCACAGCGCTCCCATCAGCTCTCCAAGAGCTCTCTACTCCTGTTGCATAACCAGAATTTCTGTAGAGGGGACATAATCGGTTGGCTCGTGTAACAACTCCTCTGATATGTGCTGAAAGAGTTCAGGAAATGCTCTTAAAACAAAAACAAAACAAAACAAACAACCACAAACAGAAATAAAGGAACTCAATGCCTAAAACCTCAGCTTTCTCAGCAAGATCTACCTACACATTGCACTACTTTTAGCTTAGCAGAGATTAATTTAGAGACAGTCTCCAAAATCAGTCTTTCAGATGTTATTCATGTAAAGTATTTACGATAGACCCTTCCCCCTCTTTCAAGAATGACCTTATTTTGGGTTGAATAAAGGAAAATTTGTTACCACCTGAATCAAGGCCATACTGTCAGTTTTGACAGCATCACCAAAGCTGATAGATAGAACAGCATTAACTAATGAAATTCAGAACCCAATTTCAACCAAAATCAGTCAGGGAAATAGGAAAGAGAGAACATCACTGCTGCTAACTCTGAGTAGGGCCTCCTGGAGACACCAACCTGCATTCTTAAGGCTGGAAGAAGAAAACTCTCTATGTCAGTGAGCTGCAACCATCAGGGAAAGTACCAAGTTTTCCAAACTCAAACAGTGCAAAACTGTTGAACTTGCGTCATCCATGCAAAACCCTTACAGATTTAAAAAAGATTTCCTGAGCTGTGTCATTTCTTTGGATAGAATTGTGCTTAAACAGAAGTTGGTGCTACTGGAGGGGTCTGCTCTCAGCTTCATATAAAGCTTGGCTCACACTATCCACTGGGATCCACTATAGATGACCATATTCAGCCTAAAAAGACAGAAAATCTTCCTATTTTATATCCATAAAACACGCAGATGGCCAGACAGCAAGGCTAAACCTGACCACCCTATATACTATACACAGAGATCCTGGTAACAACCAACACAAGAGGTAGGAGGAGGTTCATTTCTTCACTGCTGAAGCCAGCGAAACTGCAGCCAGTCCTGGGACGCAGAGAAGGTCTCAAGCAAAGCAAGGACCGGACTTCTTTTTACAAAGGGTTCCTGGGTTGCTGGCTGCAACTGGAAAAGACAGACGAGACTTCACTATCCTTCTGTAAGAGCGCCAAGTAACTAGGAAGAACCAGCAAGCACCAAAGACAGCGTTTCCATAACAGGCAGGCTGCACAGTCTGCAACCAGCTCATCGGAGCTCTCGTTAGGACAAGGGTAATGGCATAATTAATTTTACAGAAGACTCCAAACAAAAATGATTGGGCTTCTTCAGTGCAGCAGCTTTCCCAGCCCTCAGCACAACCCAGCACTGGATCTGAAATGTATTTTCTGTCTTGTTGCTCAGCAACAGCCATTTGTACCTCTCTTGGTTCAGTTTAAGGCCTGACATTTAGATAGTGTCAATTTAGAGATGTTCATACCACGATATATAGTGGGGAGAACGCTCGTGACATGTGATAAACGCTAATTATCTGAACAATAATCTCACATAATTTATTTCTGTTAATAGGAAGACTAAGAGCCCTATGTGATAACATTAATCTTTTATTTATAGGAACAGAAATTTTACTTCCTAGTTCCCCCAATTTTTCAACCATTCTTAAGAACTGCACTTCCCTGGAATTGCTGAACTCTGCAGCTCTGGTGTCCAGCAGGTAACCGGCCTTCTTTAGTACCTACACTGCATTATGCATTTTGGAAGGGTAAAATAATAGTAATAATACTAGCAATAATAATAATAATGGGCAAGGGAGGGAATATAGGGAATTAAATTGAATACTTTGGCCTTTCCATCTGCAGCTTCTGCACTTCACATCCTTGCTGCTCAGGAGACCAGTCTTTCCACACAGTAATAGCTCTTAATTGCCTTAAAGCAAGATAACCATCATTCCGCCTCCCTTTCTGCTCTCAGATAGTTCTTAGCTCTGATAATAACCAAGAAAAGCAATTCCTAGACATTACTGGACTCCATTGCTACATCCCTCTAAGCCAGAACATTGAAAGACTCAGATGGCCACGCTTCATTTGTACCTTATTGCACAGCTGGCTTATAACATTTAGCATCAGCTGGGCCCTACCCATTCATATAACAAAGGACAGATATTCGAGTAAATTCAGTGGTCTGAAAACTGCAATTCTGAGCAGCTGTTTCTTGAACCAGTAGTATCACAAAGCATTTTAAAAGCACCTTCAACAGAGTCAATTTATAAAAACACGCAAGAATCTTTGAGCCGGAATAACTTGAAGCTTCCCCCAGCTACAGAAATAATTTCACTGATATCTTGAAATATTCTTAGAAGCAGTTATAAAATTCACTGAGCTTGTAAAGAAAACACTGAGCTTCATATGTTAGTATAATCCTTAACAGTTACATGAAGAAAAACAACAAGGCAAAACCAAAGGAGAAGCAGTGGGAAAACACGATGCCGGGAGGCAGAGGAGAGTCCCCTCGGCCTGCAGGAAGGGCCTCGGCGGGGCTGTTAACACGGACCTCGAGCGCTGCACGGGACGGGGAAGCCGCATGGGAGCAGCCCAGCGGGAGCCACAAACACCCCCACAAACCCTTCCAACGCCTCGGTCCCTTGGATGGGCCCCAGGGATCTCTCAGCGCCTGTAAGCAAATGGCAAACGTACAGACAGGACTGAAGCAGAGCATCAACACCCTTACACGCTGAAGAAACCACTGTAATACTACTTGTAGGTTCACTGTAATTTCATAATTAAGCAGCGTTTGCAGAGACAAGACCCAGGATCTCCATTTTCAAAGTCTCCCAGCAAGGAAAAATGAAGCACCAAAAAAATACACAGCAGTTCCCATGCACACACAGTAAAAAGGGAAAATTAACAAGAAAATACTAAGCACAAAACAGCATACCCACAAAATGAATAAATGGAAGAAGTCTTCAAAAGGGGAAGTTGGAGGTTTATTTTTAATCTCACAGCCACTCCCAAGAGTTTTGAAAACCCAGTGCATTAGTCGGTGGGGCTGGCAGTTTGGCTGGATCATTCAATGTCCACATGAGGAAGAACTACTTTCCTGTGGGGGTGCCAGAGCCCTGGCACAGGCTGCCCAAGGAGGCTGTGGAGTCTCCTTCCCTGGAGAGCTTCCAAATCCGCCTGGATGCGAGTGTCCCGTGCTTTGGGTGTCCCTGCTGGAGCAGGGGGTTGAACTAGGTGATCTCTAGTTCAACCATTGGGTGGTTCTCCAGGCCCAAGCAGCAAGGCAGGTTCCCACAGCCCCGCTCCAGGTGAGAACCAAGCTGCACCGGCGCCTGCAGCTGCAGGTGGGGCTGCCGGTCCCGGCTCCGCGTCCCTCTCGGCTCGGTCGGCCCACGGCCAGCGGTGCCGGCAGCGCTGCGAGCCCTGGGCTCAGCCCCACGGTGCGGATGTCATTCGGCTGCAGCTCCCGCTGCGGGAGAAGGGCCCACGCGCAGGGGCCTCGGTGCCCCACACACCCGCTCGCTCCACCACATGCTGGTTCCCATTCCAGATATTCAAGTTGCACTTAAACTTCACCGCCTCCTTTCCAGTAGTTGCGCGCAACACACTCTGATGCCTTCCACTGTACAGAGGCACTGGCTCTATGTTGACAGGGATATGGAAGTGGTTTCCTCGCCACTGGAGTGAGGTTTTAGACCCGTACCTGGTTATTCATTTTGCAGAAAGGATGTTTTGCAGAGGAAGTATAGACTATAGACCTAATGCAAAAGGAACTGAAGTGTGGGAAACCTTTTACTTTTCACCCTTTACTTTCATGGCTGAAAAGTAGCTGCACTGCTGCTCCCTCATTAGCTGCACTGCAGAGCTCCTTAAATGCTTATACATCATGGCACAGGAACATACAGCTGGAAAAAGGACACCAGGAACAGTGTTCAGTGACAGTGCCAACTTCAGCACCGCACTACAGTACAAGGCATCAGCCAGGCAGCATCTCCCACGATTCTTTCTTTCCTTCTTTCCTTCTCTTTTTGTGTGCATATCTAGGCCAATGTGTGTGCAGCGCTCAAGGTTAAGCATCTAAGATGCTGCACCCTTAACTACTCATAAGGAAACTGCTTGAATTATAGCACACTAAAAAAAAAAAAAAATCTACTGAATTCAAATACGATATCTACTGTATAAATATCCGTTACATTTCAATTCTATGGAGCCCAGAGCATTCTCCTTGCTGAACAGTTTCACAAAGCATTCCTTGTATTCAAGGCCTGGCCACTCGCAACAACAAAAGCAGCTCCTAAATTGTGTGCCAAACATGTCTTTGGCACAAAGTACAATCAAAATGTGAGTGAACTATTGGCATCCTATGGAGAACTACTACACTGCAATTCACAGTTATCTTTAGCTGCTGAGACAAAGCCACCTTTGTCCTTGCCTTACACTTACAACAAACCTTAAAGGAAAGACACAAAACCCAATCCCAAGATGGATATCCATCCTTATACACACAACTTAGGTTACGAAACAAAAATGTTCAAGATCTAATTCTTTAAATACTGAAATTTACTCTTTAAAAATGTCATATAGAAAGTATTAGATTTGGCTTGCAATTAGTCATTATTAAATCGTAGAATATTTTAGCTATCAAAATTCAACCCCCTGAGCTGCTCGGTACAGTAACAACATCAGTCAGCATCTACTTTTTTTTTTTTTTTTTCCCCTCCATGGATCCCTTTTCATGCTTTCTATGAAATCGTTCTCCAAACACGGTAGTTTTCACTCAACTCCCACTGCTTGAATCCTTTATTATGTGACATTTACCATTTATGTTATGTAACTTGTGATTCTACTTGCATACACAGTTGAAAAGCACTAGATGTCTAAGGGAAGTCACATGCAATACTCCTTTGATGAAGAATGAATTTGACCACATGATGTTTTTCACAGGGCTTAATTACGGTGGTACTACCAATTACAGAAAAGTACAACATATTTCACAAACGGTCACACAAAGATTGGTATAGCCATTGGCCTGACCTGTATGTTAAAAAAATAATCATAGCATAGGGAATGTTGTGGCTGCTTTATCCCTATTCCCTATGCTATGATCATCTCTTGATTTTCACGTAGCTTCCACTCGCAGCAGCCACACTAAGCCTGTGTGCAGAAGATCAATGAGCTCTCAGTGCATCCTCTCTGCTCTTGCCTTCCATGGCTCTAATGTAGTCCACATATAACCACTAACCTTCAGAAAAATCCATGGAACAACCACCCGGTTAAACCCCAGCACCTCTATATTAATGCTGCACTGCTGGTTCACACAATTTCTCAAGTAATAAGCATAATGTAAAGTAAATAAAGCATTAAAAAAAAACAGCATTTAAATATTTGGAGCAATAATGCTTTCTAGACCTGTTAGAGAAACAAACATGATTCAGAAAAGTCTTCACAAAAGACAGCAATTACAGCTAGATCAAAAGCACAAATATTTTGGTCGCAGCTTGAGACACAAAGACGCAATTAAAGTTCTGAATAAGTCCATTAAAAGCAGTGAAGGGATGAGCACAAGCAGGATGCCTAGCCCAGGCTGAGCAATAGGAGCCTGTTCCAAGTTAGGACACGCGTGAGGTTTAGTGCTGGCTCATATCCACCCGAGGAGACGTGGCATAACATGTTTCGGTCCGTGCCACAGAGAATTACACGATGTTGATTTCAAAAAGAGTTTAATTACAAGTCTGCCTTAAAATTCCTTCCAAACCAACCAACCTGAAAAACGTGTTACAAGACTTAATATTGTTTCATGCAATATGCAGAGCGACCCACGTTCTATGTGGGGGAAGAAGCAGCTCCGCAGACCTGAACACAGCTGGCCGCTCGTCCCGGCTTCACAGCAACAGCGAGAGGAAGTTTCTGCCTGTGTGCGAGTGCTACTGCTTTAGCACAGAGCCATCTGCGTCGCTGCGATGAGATGATTTGGCTTATCTAGCATCCACTAGGACAGGAAGAGAAAATAAAGGGCTGTATTGATCAGGCAGATGTACTGAACCACCCTGCGTTACAGCTTTAGAGGCTGAAACAAGGAGTTATTGAGGAGAAGCTGTGCAGCCATAACTGATCATCTATTGCACAGGGGTGATGCAAAGCTAAATTATCCTTACCATCCTGAATTATTTGTTAAAACTCATTTAAGAAGTTAAAAATAAAGCAAGTATGTTCGGTATAAATGTGGATAGTAGGTAAGACTACAGGAATGTATAAAGTTGGAATTGAGCCCTAACTGTTCTTTCATTTTCACTTGGTCCTAGCTCAAAGAAAAGTCACATTCAATGTAATATTTCTGTTTGATGTTAAACAAATACATAATTAATGTCTGCAAATCACTGTACTATGAGGGAGAACAATCATTTTTGTTAGAACGATACAGAAGCACCAGGTGTTGATAATTCTGTCATCAAAACTGGGCTTTTACTGACCTTGCTTG
>JAVCKT010029429.1:0-18454 GCA_032273925.1 Rhynchotus rufescens | reverse complement strand
AGCTCGCCCGGCGGCCCCCTCCTGCTCGCCCGCCCGCGGACTCCTCCTGCCTCCGCGGCTCCCTGGCCGTTAACCGCCTCCCTGCCACGGCCCGCTGCTCCCCAAGTCGGGAGGCGCCGAGCCCCGCCGCCCCGCGGGACCCACCGGCCAGCGGCCGTGGCAGCAGCGCCCGGAGCGGCCCCGGGCAGCAGCCCCCGGGCAGCAGCCGCTGCTGCGGGGACCCCCAGCGCTCCGCGGCCAGCAGCTCCTCGGCTGTCCCCGCTGGCACTCCCAGTTCTCCTCCCCTCTCCCCGTGGGACGTGCTGGGCACTTCCTCTCTGCCCCCCTAGCCTGCACCAGCCACTGGGCTCTGTGCCTCTTCGCAGACTTTTCCCCACAGCCGGCACGTGAGCAGCAGGGTTCATCACAGGCAGCCGCTGCCCCTTGGCCAGGATCCATGGCACACTTTTGTCGCTCTTGGGCACAGCCTGGCCCTGTGGCAGCATAGCCCTTCCTTGCACCAAGGGGCTCTGCAGCCCCTTCAGCAGGCTTGGTAGCCAGATGTGGCTGCAGGGTCACCCTGCAGCAGCTCCAGCAGAGCCACGCTGTGTGCCAGCACCAGATCCCTCTGCTCCCCATGCACAGCAAGTCAGGCTCTCTCCTGCTCCCTGCCTCAGTTTCCCCAGCTGGCAGTGGAGGGCTCAGCTCTGCTGAGAGGGCTGAGCCAGGGCCCTGACCTGCAAGTCGAGCAGCCCTCTCCGCCCCTGCCCAGCAGCGTGGCCATGGCGGGAAGCGCCAGCTCCCTGCCCAGGACGAGCCCAGCACCACCCAGCCCGACGGAGACGTGTCGTGTGCCAGGAGGGGTCCCGGGAGGACAAGCCGTGAGACGCCACCCCCAGTGAGCTCAGCAGACATCGCGTCTCCCCCAGGGACTGCGCCACAGGTCAGCGTGACCTTCACTGCGCTGCCGATGCCAACGGCAAAGCTTTCCCCAGTCGTCCAGCGAGCACACACACGTCTTCAATCTTCCCATCGATCCGTGCATGGCACACATGTTCCTGCCTCCCCGCGGGTCAATACAGCATGATAGGCTGCCTCCGGCTGGGAGCACACGCGGCCCTAGCCGCTTGCTGCACCCTGCCCCGGGGGACGGCGAGGACACGTGCCACCCACGTCAGCAGCCCGGCCGCTCACCGGGGTGCACAGCATGGGCAGGCAGCCTGAGCACTGTCACTGCATGTACATGGCGAGGCAGATGTAGGACATTGCAGCCTGGTCCCCCAAAACCTGCAGCATGTAGAGGTGCCTGGGACCTGCCACCCTGTCCTGGCACCCACGTGGGCAGCACAGACCAAACTGTTCTTCCCGCTCTTCCCAGAATAGGCAGATGTGAGCAGTGCTGTGTGGGGAGCCACTTCTCCTGGATCTGCTTGGCTTAGCTGCAGGGCCACCTCTAGCTCCCTGCACCGCGTGACCTGGCACTGCTGCAGGGAGCACGGACTGCAATCCCCTGCCCTCTCTATATGTCCACTCTGTCTTTTGCCCCATTTGCCCTGCGCCATTAGCAGGACCCACTCACCGGCATCCTTCCCACACTATGGATTGGAGCTCTGCAGCCAAAGACAACGCTCTCCTTCCTCCTCTCCTTGTCCACTTTGGCCTGATCCTGCCCTGCCATCAAACCCACTGTCTGTGTGCAACAACAGCCAGGGATGGGGGCTTGTGCCCTTGCAGACAGAGCAGAGCTGAAGCACAGTCAGACCGGCTGGGGCTTGGATCAAGCCCTGCCCAAGTAAATGTGCCCTGGGCACAAGCCTCATCGCTGCCTGTGGCTGCAGACTGTGCGCTGCACATGGGCAGGGTGAGGGGACAGAGGTGTGAGATGCACACGGAGCTGGCACACAGGTCGGGATGCCCCAATGGCTGCAAGCAGCAAACATGGAGCGGCCCCGCACAGTGCAGTGGCCCACAGCCCTCATGCGCCCTATGTCTGCACAGCTGGCATGGGCCTGTGCCCCAAATGGGGACACCTGGTAGGGGAACCTGAGCCCAGGGCGCAGGGCAAAGCTCTGGGAGCTCTTTCTCCTGGGAAAGGCAAGGCAGTGAGCAAAGCTCCAGCTGGGAGCAGCCGGCACGTTTCCCTCTTGGGCAGTCCTGCACTGAAGCCGCGCGCCTGCGGCCAAGCAGCACGTGTAGGAACTGCCCAGCGCAGCAGGGCCGATCTGCAGCTCAGCCCGGCCGGGCACAGCACGCCCTGGCTCTGCGGATTTCAGTGCCAACAGCCAGAGAAACCCAAAGCCTCCGGTTGAGCCGTGCCGAGCTCACTCGCCACCACATGAGCGAGCGGATGGGAGAGTCGGGCGGTTTGGGAGACAGAGCAGCTGGGGGCATGGCGCACAGGGCCACGTGTTGCACTCGCAGATGACAGGGGGAGGCCGCGAGCGCCGGGGAAGAGAGCGCCGGAATTCAGGACGATGTTGACAAATCGGAGAAATGGTCTGCAAGAAGCGAGACGCGATCGGAAAGGACAAGCGCAAAGATCGAGGCTGAGGCGGGAGTGCAGGCTGCCCAGCACATGTTGGGGCAGAGGGCCGGAGGCGGGCGGCAGAGCGGGGCTGCAGAGCCTCCCCAACGCGGACTGGAGCACCACAGCCAGGCCAGGCGCGGGCAGGTGCCCGGGGCACGCGGCGATTGAACCCTGCGGGCAGGACGTGCCCTGCAGGTGTGGGTTGGATGGCTCTGCTTCCGCATGCCCAGCGGCTAGGCGGCTGCTTGGAAAAGCAGCTAGGAGAAATCCTGTTTATTCGGAATAGGGAATTTGCCAGTGTAATAATGGATGTCTGGCTGCCCTGCGAGTGCAGCAGGCTCTGTGCGAAGGAGGATGTTGCTCAGGACTGTAAGAAAAAGAATTGGAAAGAGTGCACACAAGCACAAGAATAGAGAATGCTACAGAGACCAGCTGAGGTTTTGGACAAGCACTGAGGAGTCTCAAAGGCTGTGTCCTTAGATGAAGTAAATGCTGCCACTGCAGAAGGGCATTTGGATGAGAAATCAGGGGCCTTTCTATTGCTGAGGGTCCCAATGCTCTATAAAACACAGCAGGGGTTAGGTGGCCCCAGGCACACCAGGCCCTGGGGACTGTGCAGTGCAGCCGGCATCAGCGTGAACTGTTTAACCAGGCCAGCCTAAATTATTCAGGCAGATTATGCAGAGTTGTGAATGAAGAGAGGCCCCTGGGGGGCCTCAGCCTGTCCCCTCCCCACCTGCCCGGGACAGGCGCGCTGATGGAGGAGTCCCTTTTATTGCCAGCCCACGGCCCCGGCTGCGGTGTGGGCCTGGGGGCTGCTGCCTGCTTTCAGCTAGGAGGTGGTCCTGGGAGCCTGTCTAGGGCTGGGCATCCTGCAGGGAAGCACCAGGCCAGTGCCACTTGGGATCAGCACGGCCGCTCTGGGCAGTGTGTGTGAGTGCCAGGGGAGGTGAGGGAGCAGGCGCAGCGGCAGCTGGCCGTGCATTGCATGCCATGCACCGCATGCGACACACTGGCTGCCCCAGTGTGGGGCCAGCTGCCTGCCCCAGGCCCTCCCATTCTCTCTGGCTCCCTCAAGTCCCGTGCTGAGCCCTGCTCGCCTCCCACACTGCTGCACTGTGTGGGAGCCACGTGTTGGTTGCTGGCGCCTGGCTAGAAGTCCTCGCTGCAGTGCGAACCCCAGTCACCGCCTTGCTCGCTCTTACTCCAAGTTTTTGTGGGCACTTCTGCCACCAACCGAAGGCATGGACAGCAGGCCAGCAGCTCTGCTGCGTCCCTTCCCTCGCCTGCTCCGCACGCTTCGTGAGCCGGCGCCGGACACGGCCCCACGCCGGGAGGGACATGGCTCTGCGCTGATCATTAATTTTGATCTAATTGAAGGAAACATGACCGTGGAGCCCAGCTGGCCGTAGCTCTCGCCTCGGCCTCGTGCGCGCGCTCCGGTCTAACGAGCGCGGTGCCTTCCCTCGCCTCCACCACGGTGTGCCCGGTGTCCCGCTCGCCTCCCGCCACATAGGCAGGCCAGGCTCCGCGTCCAGGGCGCTGCGCGGCACCGGGGGGATGCAGGTGACAAGGTGTCCAGTCTGATTACAGGGGAGCACGCCCAGCACCTCCACCGGCAGCAGCCAGGCACCCTGGTGGCTGCCTATGCACAAAGTGGGGACCGGAACATCCCTGCCCTGACCAGGGCTCTCCAGCCCTGCTGCTCGCCTGCCCACAGCTCCGGGCATCGTCAGGGCACCAACGCAGTGAGCGGAGAGCACTGGCAGGGGCCAGGCAGGGAGGCAGGGAGCTGCGCGTGCCAAGGGATGGAGCGCAGCAGTGTGCATCCATGCAGTGGCAGGATGGGGAGGACAGCAGCTCTGGCACCAGTGTCCCTGGTCCCCTAGGACTGGGTGGCAGTGGGGCTGGTTACCCCCGTGTTGGGGGAGACGTTGCTGGCTCCCTGCACTGAGGAAAGCAGTGGCAGGTGACGGATCTGTCCGGACCACACAAATACGTCTGTGACGCCCCATTGAAGCCGTGACACCAATTACATATAATACCCCCATTAAATGCGATACTTCATTAAATGCTTTACCCCAATTAAGTGCAATATCTTAATTATTGCAACACCCCAATTAAGGACTGCACTTCCATTCAATTCACGACTCCATTAAGCACAAAACCTCAATTACGGAGTCTCTTCATGAGCTGAGCACGAGCTCTATCAGTCACAAGGGGCTCTGGACATCACACAAGCAGCGCTGGGCCCGTCTGGCTACCTGGGCCCTGCCTCCAGGGTTTGGCAGGACCTGGGCTTGGGCGCTGTCTCGGTGGCTGCGGTCGGCCCCGCTCACACTGGCTCTGCTGGAGGATGCTCTGCCCAGCAGCTACCTCCGGGCGCCGTGTCCAGTGCTGCTCGCTGGCTTGTGACCGGCGGGAGGTCGAGCTGCCTCATCTTCCACTTGCCTCCCTCCTGCATCAGCCAGAGAGGAGGAAACTGCCTCGCTGCCCTCCGAGCTTCCCCCGTCTGGAAAGGCCGATGCAAACGTGACGGGCCAGGCGCTTGGCGCCCAGCTCCGTGGCTGTCTGCTCCAGGCAAATGCGCCGGCCCTCCCGCCCCTCGCTGCTGCTAGGAAAAGGAGGGCATTTGGGGACCACCACTGCAGCTCACCGAGGCATTCATTTTTTATGGCCTGTTATTGCTGCAGCTGGTTCATCCCGCCGGTCCCTGCCATCCTGCGGAGGAGGGCAGCGGGGCACTGCCGACAGGGCCGCACTGCGTGGAGCGGCTTGCACGGTGACGGGCTGCGTGCCCGTGGGCCGGGCTGCCACGGGCTCTGCACCGCGGGCAAAAGCAGCGGCAGCGTGAGGACGCTGCTGGGTCCAGCGCCTGCGGAGCTGCCCGGTGCTCCTGCTGCCCAGCCCCTCTGCCCGCGCCGTGAACCCTCCCCACTCCAGCACTTGTCACCTGCCTGCCGCTTTATGAAACTTTAAAGCTAATGGTGTAATAAACTCCAATAATGATATTGCAGCTGCACCGGGGCACCCTGGGATGAATACATTACGGGAGGCGCAGCAGTTACCGCGGGAGGGCAGCGCTGGGGCTGGGAGGTGCTGCGGGCGACGGGCCAGCCCCGCTGCGCTCTGCCATGCACCCCCGTGACGCCAGACCCGCCGGGTCCCGCCGTGAACAGGAGCCTCTCGCTTTGCTCTCGGGCTCTCCGAGCACCCCGCAAACGTGGCTTGAGGATGGATAGCTCATGTTGGCCGCAGTGCTGTCTGATGGTAAATGTCATGTAGTGCTGGGCCTAGCCAGGCTTGGTAAGGGACTGCCAGGGAAAAGGGAGTCAGGGGGAGCAGGAATCTTTCATGAAGCCCATGGGCAGCCTCTGACTCTCTGGATGGGGATGCTCCTGTGGATGGACTGGACTGAGACTGAGCTAGTAGCTTGTTCCCGGCTTTGGCAGGAGCCTGTGGCATTGGGTTCCCTCCTGGGATGAGCCCCAGCCCTGCACACAGCGGGTCCTGCCTGGACAGCTGCAGCCCCTGTGCTCATCGCCCAGGAGGGTTTGCAGCAGTGCAGAGCTGCATGGCAGGCAGGGATGCTCCTGTGCTCAGAGGGGGGCATTCCATAGCCGTGGGGACATCGGAGGGGCACTGCACAGCTACGTGCAACCTGGCGGGACCAGCAGGGAGGGCATGAGCCCCATCCTAATCATGTGCAGCGCCGTCCTGCCCTGGTATTCTGGAGCAGGAGGGCCAGGATGGGCAGGGTGCAGGTGCCCCAGCACGCGGTGCACTGGTGGGTCTGGCGAGCTGCTGCAGCGCAGGACACGGTCACTCCTCCTGGCAGCCCCCAGCAGCACCCACTTGAGGTGGCACAGGCGGGTACCGGGGCTGCGGCTGCTCCGGCTTGGCCCTCGCCCCAGGGGAGGGGAAGGCTGGAAGCAGCGCGCCCGGGCAGCGGAGCGTGCGGAGCAGCTCTTCATGCTCTGCGAGACATTGCTCAGCTGGTTCCTCGCGCTCCGCTAAGCCCCTGCCCTGCTCTTCCTCCTGCAGGGACAGGGACCATGGCAGTGTGGCCGGATGGGGCCTGGGGCAGAGCCTTTCTGCCCTTCCCAGCCCTCAGCCCCATGCTCCTGCTCCAAAGGCGCACGCAGGGCGCCCTGAGCCCCGCTGCTCCGTGACCGCTCACCCTGCTGCATCAGCAGCGCTTAGCCCAGCCAGCTCCTGCCTCCCGCTTGCTTTTCCTAAAACAACAGAGCCATAAACTGCCAGCAAAGCTGCCTCGGTGCAGCATTATGGCTGAGGTTTTAAATGCACCCAAGTCAGGAAATTCAAAGTTATGGGTCCCTGAGCAGCTGTAGCTCAGCCACATGGTACCCATTAGGAGCCTGTGCGCGCACAGCCGCCACGCCACGGGCAAGGGGCAGAGTTAGCATCACCATGGGAACCATCACTCCAGATTTCCTGACATCTGTATGATTAAAACCTCAACCTTAATGCCACATCCCCATCGGTGTCATGTGCAGCATGGGCGCCCTGCCTGTCCTCTGGACTGCCGGGAAGAGGAGCTGGGAGCTCTGCGTCTCTCCTCTTCTGCCTCAGAGCTATGCCGGGGTGTCAGGGCAGTTCCCAATGGCCACACATCTCTGTGCCCCACATGGCAGAGTCGGGGGCACCCCGAGCTGTGGGCCACAAGCCGTCCCTCCCAGGGCCTGAGCTCCTGCCAGGGGAGATGCCACGGGCTGCCTGTATCCCTCAGTGGTGGCAAGGATGCCAGTGGCCGGGCAAGGCTGTGGTCTGCAAGCATGAGTGGGAATTTGGAGGAGAACCCAGGGAAATCCCAGCCCAAACATGGATCACTTGGCTCCTGGCGGGCTCAGATCTGGCCCATTCCTGGGCTGCAGCAGTGCAGCACCCGAAGCCGTCGAGTGCGCACCCCAGGCCCCGGGGCTGAGCACACGGCAGCCGTGGAGCACAGCTGGCCACCGAGTGCGCTGCATCAATCACACACAGCATGGGCCGTGAGCGCTGCCTGCACAGCGGATACTGCCTGCTGCTGAGCACATGGCAAGCAGCAAACCGCCGCATGTGCCGGGCCAGGCGCTGCGGACGCTGGGCACGCTCAGTGCCCCATGCACTGAGAACACAGGGCAGCCAGCGCTGGGCTTTGCAGCCACCAGGTGCCATTCTGAGCACGCTGCAAACACCGAGACTGGCTGCTGTCAGCGGGAATGTTGACCCCAAATGTGCACTGGACAACCCGGTCAGGCAACAGCTTCCTGCAAGCCCATTGCTGACATTGAGCACTGAGTGCACTGCAACAGGCACTGAAAACTGCGCTGCAAGCAGGACAGGCTGTGGAGCGAGTGCTTAGGGCACATCAGGGAAAGCACAGGCTGGCTGTGCTGCAAACGCGAGACCCAGTGAATGCAATGTGCACAGACTGCACCGCCAGCCCAGAGCGGGCTGCTCAGCAGCGCCGAGCACAGGTTAAACGGAAGGAGCACCATTAATGCTGTACCGTGAGCACCATAAATAGCAAGAGCACCGTGAAGCAGCAGTGAGCGTGCCGCGGGCAGCGAGCACGGGGCGGGCAGGGAGGAAGCAGCAGGCGCAGGTGCTGCGCGCTGGGGGCACGGCCAGCAGCGAGCGCGCCGTGGGCAGCAACGCGGGAGCGTGCGGTCAGCGGGAGCAAGCTCCAGCATCCACAGGCTAAACCCGCTGCAAACAACACACGCAGTGCTGGCTCAGGGAGCTAAACCGGGTGCCAGGAATCTGCTGTGAGCGCTAATCACACTGCGGGGACTGGCGCGCTGGAGGCGCTGAGCACACCGCAGCTCGCCGGCCAGTGCAAGCACAGACCGCGCTGCAAACGCCAAATAAAACAGGCGCTGGGGCACATGAACATGAAACACTGTATGCACTGAGCACTTGGCAAACATGAAACCACAGCTGGCACCAAATGCGGAGTGCGCTGCAAACATCAAACACAGTGGGTACCAAACCCCAAACACGCTGCATATACCAGCCACCGCAGATACTTAGTACGAGTACTGTGCAAAGAGCAAACATGCCACAGGTATTAAGTGCTGAGCACTCTGTAATTATCAAGCAAACCATGGGCATCAAGCACTGTGCACACTGTGATTGCAAACACACTGCAGGCACCAATTGGACAAATACACTCCCAATGACAAGTATGTGGCCGGTACTGAACACCGAATGCCCTAAAAATAAATGCAAGTGTGTGAATACAAGATACTGCATAGGGTAAACACGTCCTGGGCACTCAGTGTGCTGCACATATCAAAGCCAGCCCAGGCATCGCTGTACTCCAAACACTCGGCACAGCACGGACACGGTGAATACCAAACAAATGCTTTGCTCACGCTCTGTTATGTGCTACACTATCAACAGGAAACGTGCCAGGGCACTGACCACGAAATGCATTTCAGACACCAAATAGTCACGGCTGCCAAGCGCGGAGCACAAGCACCCCACACTGACCGCCAAAAGCCGAGCAGGCTGCAAGCAGCAGCTCTCCCTTTCAACGCTCGTCTCAAGGCTCATGCAAAGAGCATCTCCCCGCAGGCACCCAGGGCTCTGCAAGGATCAGGCACGCTGGGGACACCAAGTACGAGCATGTGACAGGTAGCGAATGTGCCACGGGTGTCAAGCAGCAGCTGACAGCAGGTGCCAGCAAGTCACTCACAACAGGGTGCTGGGCATTTCAGACACTGGTCCCAGCAGCGCTGGGCATTCGGGATTTGCTTTCCCGGCCTCTCCAGCTGCACGACAGGAACCCCCAACCACCCTCAGACGAAGCTGCCAGGGCTGGAGCATCCAGCCTCACAGGCTCCCCACCCGTGGGTGCGTGGGCCCGGCGCGGTGCGGCGGGAGCAGCCGCCATGCAGGAGGGCTGGTGGCGCCGCGCGTGCCGGTGTGCTCAGGGCCTGTTATTTCATTTTCACTTGTCCCATCCCATTAGCACAGCTGTCTGCCACCAGAGAAGGGAAAATTGATGCTAAACGGGATATCAATTTATCATGGAGTGTGTCACCCGCCGCACGGCTCTGCCAGCCGCGCAGCAGCGCCGCGCTGCACCAGCCAAGCAGCACCTGTAATTAACAGCTCGTCAGCCACCCCCGTGCAGGGCAGCCCGCGGGGCAGCGCGGTGTCCCGGCCACGGGGCTCTGCCCCACTGTCCCCATCCCCACCGTCCCCAACACTCCACCGCGGCCAGCGCGTCCCCGCGGGCGCCGGGCGTGAGGCAGAGCCGTAACTCACGGCGCGATGCTGCCCGGTGAGTAACGAGCCGGGAGCCCGGCGTGAGTTACGGCCGCTGCCGGCGCTCAGTGAGACATCAATCGCGCGGGCGGTGCGAGGCCAGCGTGGCCGGCAGCGCGCGGCCATCCCAGCGGCAGGGCACGGTGCCCCGCGCTCCTGCATGCCCAGGTGGCCACCCCAGGCGCGTGCCAGCTCCCTGTCCGAGCAGCCACTGTAGGGGGCACGGGGCCCCAGGCCCACGGGAGAGCTTTCCCCTGGTGCTTTCCTGCGCATTTCCTTGGTGCAGACGTGGGGATGCCCATGGCTCTTCCCTGGGAAAGAATGGAGCAGGAAAGGAACGCCGAGACGGTCTGGGACAGAGCCGGGAAAGGGGCCAGCACCTTGACTCCCAAGCCTGAGGTGCCCACAGGAAAGCACAAGGAAGCCCTCCAGCCCTGCTGCTCCTCAGCAATGCCCCCAAGTGTCCCTGGCCACCTCTTCCATGGGCAGTGCCCGGCGGGCGCACGGCCCAAGCGCGCGCTTTGCTGGCCCGGCCTTGGCTGCTCCCCACCAAGGAGCAGGGGCCTGGCCATGCACCCCCTGTCCCCCACGCTCTGTCCCCAGTCCCCGCGAGTGGGGGCTCTGCGGGGGCGGCACGGCGGGAGGGAGGGAGCGAGGCAGCGAGGCCGGCGGAGCAGAGGCTGTTGCTGCTTTGATGTTAAACACCCGGAGATGAAATGGGCGCCCCAGGGCTGGGTCCCTCGCAGCCGGCCAGCCGGCCGGCCTCTGGCTGCCGAGTCGTGCCAGCGCCGGGGCCGATAATTGGATGCATGTTTCTTCCAATGAGTTTGTATCATTTTTATGTAAATTTGACATTTTCCTGATGTTCTGTAATGTGCACAAAGCAAGTGCCGCTCCTGCCGTCGGCAAAGCCTATTTCCTTCCTGTCTGAAGTGCTGTGTTGATTTAAGGGCCTGCTAATACGCGCAGCAGGCCCCCCCTCTGCACACATTAACACCCGCACACGTGTCCCACCCGCTCCCTTTTGCAGCAACCTGTCGTGGCCCGAGTGCCAACCGCAGCGCCTGACCCACAGCTGGGGCCACCTCGGTGCTGCCCTCACCTTTAGCCCATCCTGAACCATTACAGCACAGAGCTGGGTGCCAACCTGGCCAGGCTCCATCTCACAGGTCCCCAAAGGCTGCTGGCCCAGCCAGTGCACAGGGGGCTGGAGAGGATGGAGGGATGTGTGGGCTGGGAGAGTCTGGAATAGAGTGGCCTTTGCGGGATGGGGCCACCCCAGGCCCAGACATGGCCTGAGAGGGGTGCCTCAGTCCTGCACAGCTCTCCCTGGCACGCTGGTCCTGCCCAGCCCAGGGCACAGCACCATAAACACAAGGCAAGGCTCGCATGGCTGCAGGAGGCAGGTGCACAGTGCGCGAATTGGTGCTGCTCTGTTCACTCGTGTCATGCTCGCTGAGTGAGGGGTGCCCACGTCCTGCATGGAGGGACTGCTGCGAGCTGGGGCTCTTTCATCTGCTGGACAAAGGCAGCGGGAGATTAGAGCCTTGGAGCGAGCATGAGGAGCCCAGCCGGTGAGCGAGGGGCTCCGGCAGCGCAGGGAAGCGCCGCTAATGAACGGCGTGCCCAGGGCTGCGGGCGGCTCTGAACCGCGAGCTTTGAACTCGGCCTCTCCCGCAGCTGCCATAGCGCAGCGGCTGCCGCAGCACGGCACAGGGACCCGGGCATCCCTGCACCTCTGCCTGGCAGGCATGCCTGTATCCCGGCCCTGGCAGCACGGAGCAGGGCTCAACCGCGGTGCGGGACCCATCCCGCAGGGCCCAGGCTTCCCTGCTGCCGCATCCCCACGTCTCTTGGCTCCATGGAATTTTCCCGGGCGCCGTCTCCCAGTGCGGGCAAGCGGGTTTCAAAGGCAGCGCTGCTATTTAAAGCCCTTATTGTTAGCGTCCTTGACACCGGCAGCTACATCCTGCTGCCGCTCGATGCGAGCGCATCCCGGCCCGGCCGGCGGGAGGAATGCGGCTAATGAAGAGCAAGTGCAAAGCCGCCTCTTCTTTGTCCTGATCACAAAGCGCTTCCCAAACAGTCCCCCACCACCCTGCTCCGGGTGGCTATTTATAGCTCGCCCTTCCCCAGGGCATGCCGGGAATTTCCTCCAGCCGGCTCCGCGCCTGGGATCCCTTTAATGGGCCGCGGGCGATGGAGACTGCATCCTGCAGAGCCTGCTGCTGTGCTGCCCCACAGAGCTGCCCCGTCCCCGTGGGCTCCCGTCGCAGGGGCTGCTGTGCAGAACGCAGCCTGGCACGGACTTTGCCAGGGCAGCGTCAGGCTCCGGTCAGATCGGGCCAGGGAGAAGGACAGGATCGGATCCACCTCCTGGTCATCTCCAGCCTTTCTTCCCTCAGAGTCCTGGTGGCTTCAGGATGAGCCCAGCAGCAGCAAAGTGTATGCAGTGTCCTCCGTCCTCCCCGCTCCGAGCTGGAGATGAGGGCGGAGGCTGCCCCGTGCCCTACTCGCCCTGGCTCTGCCTGTCCCAGCTGCACTGCTGGGCTGTCCCCATGTCCCAGAGCACTGCGGTGGCACCAACCTACCTGGCAGACACGTGCCTGGCATGTCTGCTAGGGGATGCCCTGGCAGGTCCCAGCACAGAAATATACCCCTGTATTTCCGTATGCCAGAACCGTGCACTCCTGCTGGCCAGGCAGCCCCAAGCCCTGCATCCCGGCCAAGGCCTCACGACTCCAGCTCCAGCCCAGCTCGTTCCCAACAGCCAGGGAGCCTCTCCACCCCACCTAACCTGAGCCAGGCAGCTGATGCCCCAAGGGAGCTTCTCCATCTGGGCATCATCCCTGCCTCTCTCCTCTCGCCCCTGCCACGTGCCAGTGCACATCTGTGCCTGCAGCTCACGCACCGTGGATCACAGCCCCGGGGCTGCACAGATGCAGGGAGGCGGCAGAGCGCGGAGCATCCCGGCCAGCGCGCCCTGCGCCGCGTGCACCCCCTCCCGCGCCTGCCTCCTGCCTCCCTAATCACAGCTGGCATCTGCGGCGCTGCTGTGCCACTCGCAGCGCTCTCCAGCCAATATTGGTGAGAGCTATTGACAGGAAATGAAAGATTAATGTTCCTAGCATCACCTGTGCTGGCAGCTTCACCTAGAGCCCTCAGCTGCTGAGGACGTGCTTGGCATGGTTGCCTGGTCCGGCGCCCGGCCCCGGGATGGCCATGGGGCCCAGTCACCCACAGGATACAGGGACAGCCCTGTCACCACACCAGGGCTGTGCAGGCCAGCACCTGCAGATGCAGCTGTGGAGATTCCCAGGTCTCAGTGCTCTGCACAAAGCCCGAGCTGCTTGCCCACCTTCAGCACAGGAGCGAGCCTGGCCAAGGGGCACCAGCCCTGGGGACAGCCTGCAGCAGCTGGGGACACCGGTGCCCTGCTGGCTGAATGCCTGGCACAGCGAGCAGTGCCCACGCAGGGGTGCAGCCGGTGCTGCCAGCAGTGACTCACCCCTCGCACCGGGCGGGAGCCGAGCTCTGCCTGGCTCTGACTTCCAGCATGGGGCTGCCTGCACATCTGCAGCCTCTGCTGCAGCAGCCACATGGGCTCTGCACACAGCTGGCTGCTTGTTTGGCACCCACCTTGCTGTCCCCTGCACAGCACAGAGCCCTGCCAGCACAGGGGACACCCAGGCAGAGCAGCCGGGGCAGCTGCACTGGTGCCCTGCAGCAATTCCCATGGGAATGTGTGGGCCTGGCCTGCCTGGGGCAGCAGCAGCAGAGGAGATGGTCCTCTCAGTGCTGGTGTGTGTGCAGGGGCATCGTGGGGAGGATGCAGTGTGTGCACATCTGGGAAGATGCGAACACGTGGGACTGTGCACGTGTTCATGGGAGATGCATTTGTGCAGGTGGCTTTCCATACGTCTGAATTTCCATTCCTCTAGATTGCCAGATGCGTCTCTGCAGGCTTTCATGCATCCCTCTCTCCCTGTGCCATGCAAAGGCAGCAGGGCCCATTCCCCTGCCCTTGGGCGCATGCACCACTGTGACCACATGTTTCTCCTCAGGTCCCTCAGGCACCCTAGTGTGCTGGGCTCTGGTTTTATGAAATATGGCCCCTATAAATCCCTCCGGGTGTGAGCCGTAATTCTCAATATATTTTCAAATATAGTTCAATTATTTTTCCCATATATCATGGGGAAATTGCATTGGCGAGTGGCGGCGCTAAGCAGGGAGCGCGTGGCGGGGCGGCGTTAATAGGATTGTGCATGGTATTATGCATGAGGTCGTTTAGGACACAGTGGGGAACCTCGCGTGCTCCGGCAAGACGGGAAGGAATAAATCAGGCTATTAGCCCAGCACCTTGGTCAGGTTTGCAGGGGATTAATCTCTGCAGCATGCAGGGATCTGGATGGAGCTGGGAACACAGCTGGGCCTCCTCCCCGGCTCTCCGTCTCGTGATCGCTGTCCTGCTCCCCGCAGGCCTCTGCAAAGCGCTGGCGAGCGGAGGCAGCGCTGCACGTGCCAGTGTCACCCAGGTGTGTTTCTGAAGGCCCTGGCTGCAGCAGCCACCAGGGCTCCCCATCATTTATGCCCAAGAGAGTCCCCATGGCTCTAGGAAAATGTAGTTGGGCTATGGCTCTGCATGCAGGGAAAGAGCTGCATGTCAAGGGATTTTTTGGAAAAGTCTCGTCCTCAGTTTAGGTTTGGGGACAGGTTGACGATGAGCATTTCCCCAGCCCAGAGCCCCTGTTGCAGCCGCCCCGCTGTGGGTGGCATCGCCGCGCAGGCTGGCTCTGCTCTCCTCCCTCTTTCACCATGAGGCAAGTGCTTGGCCAGCAGTACCTGAGGAGCAGCCGCAGTCTTCAGGACGGGTGCGTGTAATCAGCCGGGACAGTCACATTTCTTTACGTCCGCCATGAATATTTATGCAATTTGCGCAGAGCTGCTGGAGCCAAGCTGCCGGGCTGGTTGGGAAATGTTAGCTGGACCCAAGCACCTCCAAGGAGCAAGCAGGACCCCCTGGAACTGACCCAGCTTGGCCCTGCAGCAGCCTGCACCTCTGCACAGTGAGGATGCGGCTGCCTGCAATGCAGGGCAACCGGGGAATGGGTGCAAGGGAGGGAGATGCCCCTTGAGCCCCTTCCATTGCAACAGGATCACTAAAGAGAAGAGCAGGCTGTGGCCAAGGCCATGCTGGGCACTGCCCATGCATGCCCTGCAGGAGGGGCGTCTGCTCCCAACACTAACCGTGCAAGTGGAACCAGAAGCAGATCTCAAAAGTTGTGTCCTGCAGGCTGCTGGTGCTTGGCAGGCTGTGAGATGACCACGGTTTGGTGTCAAACCGCTGAGAACGTGGCAAAGATCGAGCTCCCCTGAACATCTGTCTGCCCATGGCTTCCCGTCCCAGCGCAGTCCTGGTGCCCATCACCAGCCTGGGTGGACAGGGCCATGCCCTGGGCCATGGCGATGCCTGAGCAAGCCAGGGCTTGACCTTGGCACCTACAGCACCCCAGGCAGTGCTTGCCCTGTAGCTGTGTGGAGGGAGTGCAGGGGTTGGCTCTGTCCCACTGAGGAGAGGGGTGTGAGGGATTCCCCAGGGAGGGCCGCGGGGCAGGAGATCAGGGTGCTCCCTGGCCGCAGGGACTGGCAGTGCTAGAGCCAGCAGCCAGTGCAGGTGAGGTTTACAGTATAGGGAAAAACAAATTATTAATCATGAGAGCAGCCCCAGCCGGGCTGTCAGGGCCGCATGGGCTCATGAATATTCAGCACCGGGCTGAGCACTAAATCTCATTTAAATGTCAGGGACCATTAGCCAGACAGGGAGGGGGCTGGGATGGCAGCTTCCCGCTCAAAGCCAAGCCCTGTGCGAGCCGGACAGACCGCTTGGCTGGGGCTCCAACCGAGGCTGGGCAGTGCGGAGCACCAGACCCTGCAGGAGCTGCTTGGGAAGCCGGCACACTCACGGCACAGCCTGGTAGAGGCTGGCCTGGTGTTCCAGGTGTCCCTAGTGCAGTGCCTCCAGTCCTTGGGGGTGACTGGGACCCATGGGCACCTCTGGTGACCAAAACCATCTTTGATTGCTGATGGCCCCGGCGAGCCCACGCTGGACGCCACCAGCCACGCGCCCCCGCAGCAGGGCAGTTGTGTCCTGCAGCTCTCGCCACGGGAGGGACAGCGGCGCAGCGTGGGCACCAGGGACGGCGCAGCCAGAGCGGGCTGTGCCAGGCAGCGGGACGGCGCGAGGCGCGTCTGGGCGCTGCCTCCCCGCGCTGGCACTCACGCTCTCTCCAACTCAGCAGGGGCCTGGCAATTACACGGATACATTTAAGCTCTTAATCCTACTGAAGATTATTCCAAGGTCGGGGCGCAAGGCAGGTCCCCATGCGCTGCCAGGCTGTGACGCATCCCTGCTGCCATCTGCCGGGACAGGACAGCAGAGGGGACACCAGCATCCAGGGAGCAGCAGCCCTGGTGGCACCTAAACCCCAGCACCTCTCTGTCCACAGCGCTGATCACGGCCACCAGCATCTCCTGAAATTTTAGGCCCGATGTGGCACACACTGTGTGCAGCATCACGCAGGCACCGCTGCCAGGCCCAGCTCTCCCATTTCCCAATGCCAGCAGTTCCCTGCAGACTGCCCTGCATTGCTCCATGGACATGCTCCTCCATGCCCTCTGCTTGGCTGGAGGTCCCAGGCCTGCTCTCAGCACATGGACTTGCTGCAGGGACTCTGGCCACATCACCCTGACACAGCCAGGGTGCTAGTGCTTGGCTTGAAGATGGTGCACAGAGCAGAGCATGAGCTGGAAACCCACAGCTGGCACAAAAAGCTGGGAATGATGTCCTGGAATAGGACGAGGCAGGCTGGGGAGTGCCTGGCTGCACTGGGCTCTCCTGCAAGGTGGAACCCCAGGGGATGAGGAGATCACTGGAGAGGGCAGTCAGGACAGAGGGGACATTTGGGACTTGCTATGGATGTGGACAGGGAGTCTGGGCCTGAAGGGTGAACATCTAGGAGGGCACTGAAACTCAAGCGTGCAGAAGTGAGTCCCTGCCTGGAAGTGTCCTGGAGTGCTGGGGTGTCCAGTTGACCAAGGAGACGGGTCCTCAAGCTGTATATTTTTTTTCCATCAGCAGCATTGGGAGGGAGTGGCCCAACAGAAATGATTTGCTTGGACACAGTGCACACAGGAGAGAGTGGGACAGCCACGGCCTCCTCCAGGCACCTCCAAACGCCCAAAATGAGTGTTTAATGAGGTTACTGCTTTTGGCCAAGGCAGGGAGAGAAGTTATGTTAACAGAAAGGCACAAGTGTGTCTGAGAGCCGGGAAAAGCACGCAGCCTGCACAGCCATGCCATGGCACTCACCCTGTGCGCCCTGGGCATTGCTCACCTGAACCTGGCACCAACACTGCACCGTCTCCAGCACTGCACCGTCTCCAGCACTGCACCGTCTCTGTCTGCAGTGGGACTCACTGGGACAGTGCCAGGGGACAGCAGAGGACCCGGAGAACCCAGAGAAGGAGACAGCCCCATCCACCCCTCTGCTCACCCGCAACACTCTTGGGCTCACTCCCTGCCCAGCCTTGCTCGTCCCTCCATGTCCCCAAGTCCTAGCATCCAGCAGGAGCCTCAGAAAGATGCAGAAAGATCCCAGCCCAGCTCACCCAGGCACAGGGGGCTGGCGCAGACCCTCCCACTGTCGAGTTTGGTGGGCAGAGGTGCCCTGTCCACCTTGGTCTCCAGCCTCAAGGTCCTGCTCGCTCCAGATGCCACTAGCTGGCGGTGCCAGCCCAGAGCAAAGGCGTCCCAAACCTCTGCATCTCCTCCCGCTGCTGGTTGGGAAGATAAAAATATTAATGATTATTACAAAAAGCTAAAGCAGAATTGCAAATGTTATTTCTCCAGCAGATAGATGATAGCAGGGTGGATGATAGATAGCTGGATGGATGGATCTCTCTCCCTCCAAGCTGTAACCCCCTTGCAATCGCTCCCTCCGGAGCGCTGCTGTCACCTTGTCTCTGCTCAGAAGGGCTTTTACTAGCTCACTGGGGGATGCACGAGAACAGGTTATTAATACATGAAGAGGGGGATGGAATCCATTTGACTTGAAAATAGCTGAGAAACCGAACTGCACTTTTAAAATCTGCTTTTAATCAGAAGGAAAAGAAGAGAAGTTTGAACAATTAGGGAGTAATGAAGAGCTTCGGAAAAAAAAAAAAAAAAACCTCTCTGAAGATTAGCTAAGGTTTTTTACAGCACTCGGAGATTGTAAAGAGCTGTGCTGATATCAAGCAAAATTATACAAATATCCCCTGTGAAAATCGCACGTGGTGCTGCCGACGGAGAGCATCAGAGCATCCGCACACACGCGGGGGCAAGGGGTGGCACGGACCCCTTGCCAGGGCTCCCCCGTGGCCACGTGGAGGGGGAGAGCCCCGGGGCGAGGGGCAATGCTGAGCTCTCTGGTGCCCACGGTGCCGCAGCCGGGGTGCCCGGGGTGCCCGGGGTGCCCGGGCGCAGGACACCGCGGGCGCTGCCGAGCGCGGGCACGGGCAGCGCGGGATGTCCCGGCCGCTGCGGGCACGGGGAGCCCGTGCGTGCCCAGGGCGGCTGCACACCCGTGCCCACCCGCCCGCCCGCTGCGCCCCGGGGCCCGCGCCGGGGCC
>JAVCKT010029428.1:0-10833 GCA_032273925.1 Rhynchotus rufescens | reverse complement strand
TAGCAGAATGACAGTAAATAACATTGCTTCTCCTTTTACTTTCCCTTCTTTCTGTAATTTCTAATGGTATATTCTTACCTTTCAAAAGGTAGGTAAATGTATTTAGAAATTCTTCGTAGGACTGCTCATGGCTATTAATAAATTGATCAAGGATATTGTTGTTTAGGAGTTTTTCTTCCATGATCCACAACCTTAATAGTCAAGACCAGCTTTATTAGGCTCCTTCTGCAATAAAAAAGAAAGAACTGTATATTTTTGTAGGTAGAAAAAAAATTAGCTGAAGAAACCCTAGCTCACACAATGAGCATCTGATTTTTCTTCTTTCCTTGTGAGGGCCTGATCTCTCTTATCGGGATTTTATACAACAATTTCCCCTACATTTCAGGGAACATAGTTATTTTAAGTGTAAAGGGAGAGATTGGCAGCATGCTTGACTAGAATTTATGTTCTCGAGTAGCATGTGGACCACAGAAGTGCCGATCTCTCTCACTTCCTTCCCCCTGTTCCTTCCCCTTGATTTTAAGTCGTTCAGTTTTACAACCTGTCAGTCCCCTGCTTTCTTTGTCAAAACAGTGACAACACTCACCAACATGTTGGATTTTATGACTGGGACACCTGTACATTCAGAGTTTGGACTGAGTCCATCGTTTTGCAGGTGTTCACTCTACCATCAAAGGCAGTAAACCCAGATTTCAGAGGGACACATTAAATCGTGCTGACGTGTGTGTGCACTGAGACAGCCCATGGGACAGAGGGTACAATGGAATGAGGCAGTTGCACAGAAAAGTGTAGATCCCATCTTGCCAATGGAATAAATGTTGAGAGCCAAAGGAACACTGTGGATGCTTTTCTTCACTTGAAAACGCCACTCTTCAGTCAGTCAGCAACAGCTTTGCAGTTGATCTTAATTACTTCAACAGACTATAAGGGAAGTAATGGCCCTGAAAGAGCTGTCAGTGAAGTTAACATTGCCCAACACTTGTAAAAGCTGTGTAAATGCTGTTGTTAACATTGTTTAATACTTAATAACATTACTGATTTTTCATATATATAGAGCCGGGCTCCTGGACGTAGAAAACTCAGGCCAGGGCATAAGTACACATAACTGGCACACCATGAAAACACAGGTGTCTCACACAGTGGCAGATTAACTAAAAATATGTAAACAACCAGTTGCACACATTAACCATGATAACAGCACAAGAATGTTTTATACGCTTAGTGGTTGCTTTCATGTGTCCCCATGTTTCTTGCCTTGATTTATCACAGCACTAGAAAGTGTCTTTTGGGAATGTAAGCTTAATTCCTCAGCAAAACTGCAGATCAGCTACACTAAGAAAGGGCTGTCAAGCTTATTTAAGAAGTTAAGTAAGATCGATCAAGAAACGTTCAGGGCCTAGCAGGAAAAGAAAGCATGATTTCCAATGTCAAACTAATTCTGTTGGACTGCCACCTCATGAAGAAGGCTCATGTTCTGAAGATATAAAAACACGTGCACACCCACATGGCCTAATGCTTAAAAAGTTTTTTAATATTTTATCAAAAATAAGCCAGTATCAATCTCTCTGTGGAGTGACCAAGCAAAATATCATCTAGTAAACATTCAGAGGGCTTTGTGCAAATTATGGTTGTTTCAAAGGGAAGCAGTGCCCTCCTATTCCTCATTACTGTGCAGTTATCAGAAGCACTGTCTGAGGTACATTTCATTATATGAATGACTGTAGTGATTGGTAAGCCTACCATCAAAGGAAAAAAACATATATATCTCTCCATATATTTAACCAAGACTAATGGTAATTGCAACCTTTTGTTTTTCTCTGGCACCTGGCATGTAGGCTCTCCAAGTCTTTCATAAGCACTACTGAAACAACACAGTAGTCCTGTGAGGAAGAGCAAACAAATATTATTCTGTTTTCTCATCTATAATTGAGTCAAAGAGAGTTTAAATGACTTAATAACAAATCAGAGGAGGGCTGCCAATACAGCTTAGGTTCCCTTACTCTAAAATGTTCTAGTAGGTTAGAAAATTGATAGGCAATTTGGGAGAATATTTGCCTCATTATCCAAACACAACACCAGCTTTCTCAGTGAATGCTGTATTTCACAGCCACCTGAGCATCAATTTGAGAATTAGTGCCCAGATTAAAGTTTTAGCAAATTTTTTCAGCTGAATTTTCACTCAGCTGCCCAGCTTCTACTTTCTACAGAATCTGGGAAACTTCACTTCAGGTTTTAACATCCTCTTCTGGTTAAGCTCAGAGGGGCGTGCACTCTGGAAAAACACCATGTTTTGACTTGCTACAGTTAGCTAGGAACTGCAGTGCTGAATTCAACTTGACAAAGTGCAGACAAACTACATGTGTAAAATCTTGAATATCAGCCTCATAAAAAAGCAGTACTGGATGCCCTCAGAATATAATCCAATATTTAATATCTGAAATCTCATGACCTACTTTAAAGAAGAAGTTATCCCAAAGGTTTTACAGTAATATATTTCACTGAGCCTACATATTTCCCCCTAGCATGCACTTCAAAATATACGCATTGGGGGAAACTTCCAGTGCTACTTTTTTTAAAAATAGCTGAGAAAATCCCCTGGATTTCCAAGCATAGATAAAGATCGCTTTCTCCAGCCTGGCAACTTTTTTGCCAAGGAAGGGACCAAATTTTCATCCAAGTCAAAGCCCTCCACCCTGAGCAACTGCCCTACAGTCAATATAGTTATTACAGGCTGACGCTAATATAAGGCAGACACTAATATGTCAAGGCATCTTGATAAAGGAAATAAAATAACATACATTCTGTATGCCTCATTCCCTTAATTTTTATTCTGAAAAGCACAAAGAACACATTGAAAGAAGAGTTCACTTAACTATTTGTTCTTTGACACATCCTAAATTGGAAAAGAAGGGAGAAAAACAAACCCAAATTGTGTTACTGGCATCGGTCTGCTCATTTTGTCACTGTTGCAACTGAAGGACTGATAGTCCAGCATAGATCTAACCTTCTCTTGCACTGCCATAATGTTCTGTTCTACCTCTGCAGAAGTCTGGAGACCACAGATGGGAAGAACCAACAGATACTAATGAAAGCCTAGTTTCCATCGGACAAACACCCATTTAACTCACACAAGGGAAAGGAGAGACATACCGCTAGGACTACCTGTCCCAACTGCTCTCAATTACTCTGAGGAACTGCAGGGTGCCATTTTGTCACTCTAGATCAAAGCAAGCATAGTTATTGGTATTTGGAGAACATCCACTATTCCCAACCTGAACATATGTTTAGGCTGTATGGTACTAGAGGTGTGTTCAGCAACTTATCTCAGCATTTCAAAGTTTTGTTGCAGTTTTGATTTTCCTTCCAACTTGATTTTCTGCTGTTCCCCACCTACTTTATCCCTGAGCTCCACAAAAAAAAGAAAAAAAGGCTGCATCAATCATCCGTTTCACAGAATCAAGGCAATGACTTTTTTGAACTTTTACAGAAAGGCAAAAATCTAGGTTCTTTTCATTTATAATAGTGAATTAAAATCATCCCTAACCTATGACCTGTAACCTGTAAGAATGAAATGACTGTCTTGTTCTCCTAGGGAGTAACTACCCCTGAAATCAAGAACTTAGCTTCCTTCTCCCAAGAGGTATCAAAGTAACTCAGAGGTTTCAAGGAGAGCAAGCAGGGATATCTGATCCTTCCCCCGTGTTAGCTCTGAAGAGTTTTAGAGTCAAATATCACTAAATGATGCATTCAAGTAGCAACTATACTTTCTTTTTGCTTTTAAATCCTGCTCATCCATCCAAATTACTGTAATGAGGTTTCTTGAGGCGATCATTCATTAAGCTTTGCTGATCATCAGCAGATTGTGCAAAATCAATTCTATTTCCCAAAATGCAGTCATCTTCCCAGCAGTTTAAGCCACACCAGAAATCTCTGCAGTGAATCACAGAGGTAGGTCAACTGAGTATTAGCATGATTTCAATTACACAGTTATTAATTCTATTACACAATGAAAAATGTGGCGGAACATCAGCTTCCTGTTTTACACTGCATTTTTGAGTGCTTTATTATGTTTCACTTAAATAGAATATAGGTAATGAAAGCAGAATAAGCAGAATCAAGGTTTTGGATTTTTAAGCTGAAAGAACAGTAAACTGCCCATCTCTACAAACTCACCAAAATCTTACATGGTAGTAGTATTCATAAAAAAATATACTGAGAATTCTGGCATAGGTTAAATTCAGCTTTCCATACAATGAACTTTTCTATTAAAAGTCATTCTCAATAAAACTAAGTTTATTCAGGAACATGTATTTATTTATTTCAGATCACTGTTTGAACATGTTAAAAATGTTAAAGACTTAATATATCCGATGTTCCCAGGATTTTGTAACCTACATGTGTATAAGTTAGATTCAGCTCAGCTCCATTCCAGTGACATTTTACCCCGTGCCAGCACTGGACAACACCTCATCCTTTCCCCTGCACAGCTGCTACGGTGACTACACCTGTCACAGCTACTTTTTTCAAAAGAGTCTTTAACATCTCAGATCTAACTAACATCACATAAAAGCAACCCTATCTTACAACCCACAATACCAAACCAGCAACAAACACTTCTTTAACACCTCTCATCCTTAGAGCTTTGACACTTTGGTCTGAACCAGAGATATCTTCATTACAGGGGCTCTTTTGGCCTGGCTGGTTCAGCCAGAAAGGAAGGGAAGTTATTATCACCAGTAAGGCGGAGGGCAGGTGAAGGCAGTGAGGAAACACCTCAGCAGGGTGACCTCTTAGGCAATGCAGCTTGGGCACAGGCAAGTCTTAAGAATGCAATAATATCTCAAGGGACCAGGTACAGATTCATCCCCCTGCAGGGATGGTGAGAAAGGAGGCTGTGACTCTGGACACTACAGTCGCCTGCCCAACCCTCTCCAAGAGCTACGTAACAACAGGCTCCCTCTTAAAAACAGGATCCCAATCTGCCTACTAGGCAGCAGTACCAAAAGTATCATCCCATCCATCATTTGAAAGGAATATATATATATATATATATATACACACCCATGTATTTCTCAATAACTTGCTCAAGGAGACTAATTTAATAGACAAATGCAACACTACCAGGGAGTGTGCTAGGTCCTAGATTGTTATCAGTTCAGTCTGAAGAGCAGGGATTAATGTTTCTGGAGGAAAAGTTCTGGAGAAAATCTGATTTCTATCTTCAGTTATCTTACCAGCATTTAACATACCAGTGAGTCAAGAAGATGCTAGATTAGTATTTTCTACAATATTACAGCAATTAAAAAAAAAGTAGTAGTATCATATTTCTGTGCAAACACAGTAAATCTGCATGAGAAGATTATGGAGTCAAAATTATTTTAAACCCAAGTACCTTCTGCTCCTGTGCTGTGTGGGCAGCACAACCATCTTTCCCTCTCCATCCCTTGGTGATTAATTCCCCACCCTTGTGGTCAGATAAAATAATAACCCACTTAAAAACTGAAACTAAACTGAGCAAATACATATGTCCGTTTTAAAATACATCTGTTTTCTAATGTGCTGCACAGCCACAAGATCACTAGTGCCTACACAAGGGCTCAATGGGAACATGCAGTAGAAGCACAGCAGAGATGCAGGATTGCCTTTTTTTTGGCAGCAGATCGTATCTGTTTATGCAACTCTGAAAGCAGCTCTTCATCAGAAACAGGGCTCACAAACAGCCCCCAAGCCGCCTTCTTCCACGTTAGCAGAAGCAGCTGCTACCAGGGCACACATACCTGTGCTGTCGCTGCAGCTGCTACCAGCAGCTCTTCAGCCACTCTGGGCAAAGGAGGCCATGCACAGCTGGGGCTCAAACGAAGGGGAAGCCTGTCTTTGGTATATGTTTTTGCTGAGTATGGACTATGCGCACATATCTTAACAAACACCCCAGGGTGGCACCTGGAAAAGGACCAAGTAGAAGGAGCTAGCTGCGGAGCACCTTGAAGGAGCAGTAAGTGTCCCGTGTGGGGCAGCACAGACAGACAGGCAACTTCTGGCAGGCAGGTAACTCTCTCCCCTGGCAGCGTTGCCGCTTGTCACCCTGACACGTGCAAAGCTACAGGCTGCAAAAGCAAAGCCGCCCTGCTCTACAGTCCTGCCCTACTTCTCTCCTTTCCCCCGCCTCACTCACCACCTGCAGCTCAACAGCAGCTCCCAGAGCTAACCTTGCAGTAGAAAGCTCCTGTCATGAGCAGGTGCAGGTCAACTGAACTAGGGGAAAAAAGTAAAACAGAAGATGTTACACTTACAAAGGACAAAAACTTTCAAGTGATGTTACTTGCAGCATCTCTCAATTCAATGAGATCTGCGACGGCTAAAGGCCTAATTCCAGTCCTGTTTAGATCAACTGGATGTTTGCTGCTGCCATCAGCGGGTCCCGAGGGCACACGCTTAGTGCATCAGCGATCTGCTTGAAGAGGAGCTGCATCTGCTCACATAAGTGCATTACTGTGCCTCAAAGCTGACCTTTGCCGTGGTCAAAACCATGTGCCTTTCATGCGCAACTAGCATGGGCTTTTAAGGAATATATCCACAGGCTTTAATTGATTTTGTTTGATTATAGTACTACTATCTCAGTCCTGTGCATGATCAGACAGTTGTTTTTCATGAATTTCCATTTGCTTCAAGTGTACTGCCCACTTTAAAGACCACACAGTGCCCTATGACAAGGGTAACATTTCCCCTGTACCAAACTCAGTTCTGGAACACAGTAGCCACTGTCCCCTGGAGTGTGATCTTCCTGCATTGTACAAAGTACAGCTGGATTTAATCAACTCTTTTAGATGAGGCCTCTGAAAAAAACATGGTCACTCACATGTTAAAAATTGTATACTGATGTTTTAAGACAAGATAGAAAATTGAAGACTCTAAGACTCTCTGTGCCATTTTTCACAGGTTGCAGCCTGTAGGTCTTGGCTAAATTTCCAGCAGAACATTTGTATTCTGTCTGGCTAAACTTAGGCAAACAAACAAGGTGGCCTTCCCTCTCTCTGCCTAACTGGAACGTGTTACTGCAACCTACTGTGAGCCAGCTAAGTTACATCTCAGAGATGACTCTGCTTTACTGGCAGCAAATATGCTGAAAAGCCTGGAAATATCTGAATGCAATTTGGAATGATTTGCAATGAAGAAAATGTAAACCACATATCATTTTTAGTAATTAACTGCAGAAGAAAATGAAGCGAGACAAAGCATTTCCATGACAGTGAGCAATCTCTTGGAAACAGACCACCTATGTCAATGTTTTTAAAATACAATTTGTAAAGAAAAAGGTCTATCTATTTATACATTTTTGCATGGGCTCACTGCCAAATAAATTCAGGATGCAAATCCTAGGTGTTATTGCTATAAACTGGGCAGTTCTGAACATGATTTTTCTGCCTTGTAGATTTGTTCCAAAAGTACTTGCTGCAGCTCCTCCAAAGCCTTTTTTCACTGTTGGTTATTGGAAACCAGCTTGGACAGACCATTTCCCCATCCAAAACTGACATGCTATTGCCAACAAACTTTAATTTTTCTGTCCTCTCATCTGAAGTAATTGGAAAAAGAATTTCTAAAGATAAGACATGTTAACTGGCAGAAGAAGAATAAAACAAATATTAAATATTAAATGAGACACAAAGGGGGAGTTTTTTTGCTTTAAACATTTCTACATCTTCTGCCAGCAGATCCTTTGATCAGACACTCTAACAAGGATTAGACTATGTCAAGCACTTGGACAGGAAGCTGCCAAATATCATCTAGGCACTACTAGAAATAGAAACAAACCTGATCTGAACACCCTTACATTTGATGGAAGTTCTTTGGCTCTGAACACTGCAACTAGAGTCTACTCTTACCCTGTATCAGTAATAAAGTAATAGGCCCATATGAATGTTATAGGACACAGTGTCTCGGAGCTATTGTATTTCAGATGAGATACATCACCACATCCTCCCTACATTACAGTTTTTAAAGGTCTCAAGACAATTTCCACAAACATTCAGTATGTTTGCTTTCCTTTACTAATCAAATTTCATTTCTATATCTCCTTATTTATATTCTCAGTGAAGTTTCAAATGGAAGATGAGATCTTTCAAAAATACTACACAGCAGATGCTGTAATTCAGGGACAGGTGAAGTAAGGCCAGGACACCAAACCTGGCAGTATGAAAAGCAAGTTGTTTTCCAGCTTCTTCCATTTATTTACTGTGTTATGTAATACAAGTGAATTATACCCTGTGCCCTGCACTGCTAGCCGTCAAAAGGATATGTTCCCAGAGGACTTAGGAGTCTAATTATTTTTCTTGGAAATAAGCTCTGTGAAACTGATGAAAAATGCCACAGAAAGGTGCGAAGTATTACTATTCTTTTCAAGTCTGATCAGCAGGCTATTGAAGTAAGGAAAAAAAAACATTTCTAATGACTTCAATGGACTTTAGATTAGACTTTCATTCAGTCCTTACTCATTGGGTTGCATGCATTTGTCATTTCCTTTGTTCTATTTCAATGTCACAATCTACCTATCAGCGAGAATTTTTGGAAAAGCAGTACAGCAATCCATACAACGTGGGTTTATTTTTCTTTAGCTGATATTGAAATTATGCTTTATTTGAACTCAAAAATTACTTGAGGTTTTATTTTTATACTATAGTGGCGCTGAAAAAATCAAAACTATAAAGAGTGGGAGCTTGTCAAGTTTTGCAATGATTAGCAATAAAATAAAAGAGAGCGCAAGCTGCAAGCCATTCACAATCTAAACAACAGACATTTACTTTCATTCTTGTCTGGGTCTACCTCAAAGAGTTAAATGTTCTAAAGCCAGTGGTGGGTTCCTTGTTATGCCATCTGAAGACAAGAGAGGAAAGAAAAACAAAAACGGTTGCAGCCAGTTAGCCACAGCAGACTGAGTTCCCAGGAGCACATCTGCAAATTAAGCAGACAGATTCCCCTGCATCAGGCAGGCCTCTCTAAGCCACAACCCCCCTGTGCAGTCGGAGAAGATTCCTCAAAGTGCTCACATTTGAATCCCAATTACATAGAAAGATTTCGGAGGACGCAAAAACCCTCTTTCAGCCAGGTACGTCTAACTTGCTGTTTTGCTCAAAGCAAACTTGATTGATAGTTAGCAAACGTTTTGAGAAATACTGTACAAAAACTTACTTTCTTAACTCTTTTCATGGAGGACTTCAAAGTTCTTCAGGTGTCTGGATAGGGTTTTCTTTGTGAAGAATTTGGGAGCTGCTTTTCAGGGGTATGCTCTTTTCCTTTTGTAGAAGGATACCCTGCAGATCAGAGAAAAAGAAAAAAATATATAATATTGCAAAATAAATTTAATTCCACAGTGTGTTCATGCCACGTTACAAGTAACTGCTGACTGCTGATGGAATTTGATGGACAGCAATGAGTATTTACAAGACTCCATGTTATCCTGTAATCCATTTACTTAGAGTATCTAATCAGAGTTGTTCCAATAGCATATTTTTTAACTGAAAGGTACTTTTGGTTTGCTACAGTTCATAAGATCATATCATACACTATACAGTAGCATTCTAGTAGTTGTGAAATTGTCATGAATATAGTTTTTTTTAATGTTCACAAAATAAACAATAATATGAAAAGTCAGTTTAAATAACAATATTGATTATACCCTGTTTTTCCATTTAAAA
This sequence comes from Rhynchotus rufescens, assembly GCA_032273925.1. NCBI lineage: Eukaryota > Metazoa > Chordata > Aves > Tinamiformes > Tinamidae > Rhynchotus > Rhynchotus rufescens. Next base: position 1,144 of record JAVCKT010029428.1, on the reverse strand, counting down.
CACTTTTGTGTCCTAATCAAGGAAAAGGCACAAAACACTGAGGGCCAAACAATTACTCCAGAGGATCAAACAGAAGAGTAAGTTAGAAACACACTTTGGGAGTCACTCAGTGCCTAAACACAGGTACCAAAGGACATTTTACCATTCCTAAATAGTCTAGGACCCAGGACACAGGTCCTATGGGAGATTTGCAGCCTTCCATAGCAGCAGCTAGAAGACAAGGCAGTATATGAAATGACACCTGATGTTTAGGCTCCTAAATCTGCTCTTTGTTGTCTGAAGAATCTATTCTTTGTTGAATGTCTAAAACCCATTCATCCCATAATTTCTAGTGAAGATTTATAAAAAGACAAAGACATATGAGCTGACATACTAGTAAGCCAGTTTCTAAAGTAATCCCTTCCCCATCATGATTTTAAATACGCCCATCTGTTTCCATACTCATCACTACAAGGCATTTCAAATCATATTAGCTAGTGCACGTAGAAGCTACTTCTCTCTTCATTTGATCCTCCTGTAAATAGCTCCTCCATCAAAACTATCTAAATATGATTCACTGTAATTGTCTTTTTGCTGCATAGACAACTGCTAACTAAAAAAAGCACTCACAGAATCCTTAGCTTAGTTTTAAGAAAACAGGGTAGAACGTTAAGTTTCCTTCTCTCATTTAGCCCTAGGTCAGGTCTCTACTTCTCAAATGCAGGAGTTAGTTTATTCTTGTTAAATTTACACAGTGATGCTCACTTCTGCATATGCTCCTTGCAGCTCCGTCTTTCATAAAAACAGCAGACACGTAGCACCACTGAGGTCACTGTAACTGGTACCTGCTTTTATTACTCCACCTACGTCTATTTATCCATCTCTATTTCTTGCCTTTGGCCCTCTCTGCGCTCCTGCACCACAACCAAATAATTTCTCTGCTTCCTGCACAGGCTTTTCCAGGTTTCCTTTCCAGGTTTCCTTTCCAGGTTTCCGTGCCTGTGGGTGCAAGGTGGATGCAGAGGTGTGATGCGCGTCGGCTCGGGCACGAGCCGGAGCCCCACGGGAGCCGCGAGCAGCAGCGCGGGCTCTGCTGCGGGCACTGCCAGGCCACAGGCTCCCTGAAAACCTCCCGAGCTCTTTTATGTCAAGCTGGCCGCCGAGT
>JAVCKT010029427.1:0-27752 GCA_032273925.1 Rhynchotus rufescens | reverse complement strand
TCTGCTCCTCTTCTTCCTGACCACATTTGCAAAAGAAGTCAATGTTCTTTTAGGCATAAATACAAGCCCTCAGATCTCTCTGTGGACCTCCAAGGTAGCTCATGGCTGTGTTCTGCCTAGTAGTTTATCCATTACTTTTGTAACCAAAGAGACCGTTTTTAAAGATGCCTATAGCTTGTAAAACCTGTGATATAATTAAGTCAATTTGCACTAAGAGCAACCAAGGAAAATTATGGTCCATTTTGTTTGCTGATGCTAACAATATTACATTAGAAGTTTCCACATTAGAAGCATCCCACAGCCATGGAAGGGCTGATAATTCCTAAAAATATATAAAATATCCCTCAGATACTACTCAGATTCTGTGTCCTGGTCATGACTGAGATCCAGAGAAGACAGGAGTTATTTCCTTATTTTTCCTTATACCCTTATACTTTTAGTTATGTATATATATATTTATATGTATACAGACAAAATCAATTGTGCCAAGACCTGTAACCAGGAAAGAAATGCAGTCATCCATGTAGATGAATTCCTAGTCTGGCTTCCTAGAAAACTGGCATCCTCTTGGGCAGTCTCTGTGAATGTCTCAGCAGTTAGCATGGCTAAAGACAACTTTCTCAACAAGGATATGGAGATGACCTCTTATTGTGGAAATTAAAATAGAATGGCCATGGTAGCAAAGCAGTTCTCCTTGTGATATGAGAACATATCACAGAACTATTTTGTTTACTAATATACAATTCACATTTATGACCCAGATGGAGACCTACCAAGGTGAAATTTAGAGAGAAGATATCTAATCAAATCTCTCTCATTTTCCAGGTATTCTAATAAACTTTTTCCTAGACCATCCTATGTACAGAGAGCTAAGTAAGTGCCTTTGGTAGTCGAGATTTTAGATAGTGTGAAAAATCATTCAAGTTGGCACTTAAACACTATTGTAATGGGTAAATATATAGTATGCATCTCTAGAGTTCTTTTTAATTTACAGAATTATTTTACTGAAGTTAATTGAGCTATATGCCTTTATTACATAATCTAAACACACTTTTCCATTGACCTTAAGGATTTCTACAGCATGCTCTCCAGTGACACTTAATACCTAAGGGGGAATTATGCATAGTCCTTTTTAATCCACATATAACTTTAGGTTTCTGAAACCCCAGTAAAATCATGCCCTGATTTTCCTAACAGTGAAGGGAACCAGATATTTAGGCTTTCTAAAATCTCCCAACTTTTATAAACACAACTTTAAGAATTATTATAATAAGTCCTTCTAGATATAGACATAGACAGCTGAATAGGCCTGAATTAATATGATAGAGTGAAGACTTTGAAATACAACATCTTATGTTAATAAGACGTAGCAAATACAAGTGTTCCCCATATGACAATGCTTGAGGTAAATCCTTAACAATTTGCAATATTTGGTTCCTGTTGAAATTGTCTCCACTGCTCCAGAAAAGACTATAATACATATCATTTTTAGTAGAATTTTAAATCTCTGAAAACATTTGTGAAACAGGTACCTCACAGTTCATGCCAAGAAGCTAATGCTGAGGTGACAAGTTTTCTTTTGTTCCTTTTTGTTCAGCATGAAATGCTGGAAGCAATGGGAGAGGATCAAATGACCCACTGTGGCTATTACACCACGACAAAATTGCACAGGAAACACACCGTTCTCCAGGTGCAGTCTTGAGCGAACCCTTCCCTTCGTTGCTGCTGTCCGGAGCAGTGGAGTGTCCTTCCTGCAGAAACGCAGCGGTGGCCAAGGACAGAGGCAGCTCTGACACCGCAGGTCGCCGCAGGGTGAAGTGTCATGCCGAGCTCGGAGACCATGGCTGTCACTCAAGGAATCATTAGCAACGAAAGGGAGGCGGTGAAGCTTGTTGTGTTGTCATCACACTGTAAGAAGGTTGGCTGCAGCCCAAATTAGCTTGCTTAGGGAGTGTGAATCAAAATGACATGTAATCTGAATGTTAATGAAAATTTTATCTTGCTTTAGACGTCAGATTCCATCCAGAAAGCTGTCATCTGGAAGACATTATCTCTTTCCCTTCCTCTTGCTCCCATCTTAGGATATGCATTTGCAAATACATATGAAACATGAAAATATTCCTTTTTCTTCTTCAAAGCTGCACTACTAGTACCACAGTTAGCAGAACACTGTGTTGTACTCAGAAATGCACTGTGCTATTAGAAATGTTAAAGCCTGCTTTGCAGCAAATGGGAAAGATGTGCAGAAAATGTCTTGCCCTTTAGGCAATATAACTGCATGGAATTTGTAAGGAAATAAATGCCATAGCATTAAGTGCTTCTGTATAGTGGTGCACTGTCACAGAGAAAGTTGCAGTTTGTGTTTCAAGAGGTCTGTGCTGTTGAGTGTTGAATATCCCTGAATATTTGTGATATTCATCCATGTTCAGCTATATCACTGTAAATCACAAGTAACTCCATTACAGACAGTGACTTAATGCAATGTGAAGCCAGCTTACAACAATTGAAATCAAAGGAAGCCCTTAAAGTACTCAGTCATTCATTTTCTGACTAGAATGGTGAGTCATATGCCTCACCGCTTTGCAAGAAGCACAGCTAATTTTAATTTATATCAATTTTTCCCAATAAAGATTAGAAACCTCTTGGTCTGCTACATTCAGAGTCTTTTTCTCTTTCACGTGAACTCAAAAGACATCTGAAAAATTTATTCTACTGTCACATGGTGCCCACTGAATATTTCAAGTTCTATTCTTTAGACTACATTCTATTCTTTAGACTACATTCCAAAGAAGTTGCTATAAATGCTATAAAGTGAGTAATAAGTAATCAATAAATAGAAAAACTCTTACAAGAGTCAGAAAAACAGTGACTAATAGTCTGAGAGAACTGAAGTCATAAAATGGTAAACACTGCTGGTCTAACTTATAATTGAATCAGGAAACTATTCAAATGCCCTTTTCAAACCATCAGACAGACAGATCCTGGCATAAAAGAGAGTATGAATGCCTGAACCTAGCAAAACAAATCTTTGCAAATTCAGACAGACATTTCAACACAGAAATGTGTGAGCTATCACTGAGAAACAATTAAATAATTGTAAAAGAATTAGGACAATTTGCATTTTCAAACATGCTTTTTGTCCAAAAAGATACAGATTTTAATGAATATTAATACTTAAAGAAATGTACTTTGAAGATTTTTTGTTCGAGCATTTTTTCAAGTTACATATTTACTCTTGAAACAACTTTGGTTATAGAAACATTTTTTTTCCTGCATATGAGACATTAGCACACTCAAGAATTAAGGTAAAACCCACTGAAGGGACTATTCCAGTCTGAAAAGGATGTCTGTAAGGATGTCTGTATCTGCTTAAATTTGCCTTTCTGGTTCAGCATTTTGCTTAGGGAGTGTTTACACTGCCGTATTTACAAATGTGCGTTGAGAACTTGGAGATAGAAAAAGGAAATTTAGTTAATTATAATTTCACCGTATCAGGCAGAAACATAGAAGTATAGGCCTTGGAGTAGCTTGAGTGACACCCACATTTTCCAGGACAAGTGAAGTTCCCTGGGCTGCCAGGCATACATGACTGCCTATCTCCTCCACTTTTGACATGGGATCCATCAGATATACCCAAATAAAAGAAAAACACATAGAGTCATTTTAGGGTGCTCATTTTTTACCCAGTCACTGACTGATCAGTCACTGAACCAATCTCCAAGACAACACACAAACTGCTGCACCACACTGAAAAAGGCAGCAGTAAACTTTGGGGAAGGAGTGCAGCAAATAACAGACATGCATGTGTGGAACAACTGGTTTGTAAAGGATATTTCAACATGCTGGTGATGCTACCTGAACCAGAGAGATTACTATTAACTAGAACAGACTTTTTAGAAAGAAGTTGAAAGAAGTCTGTCTTAGAGCACAAACTAACCTTGCCTCAAGTGTCTCTTTCCTCTCCCTTCCTTTAAAATATGTTATTAGTAGGAAAACACCCTCAATTTCCATGCTGACACGGTATTTCTTACTAAGTCAGCATTTATTTTCTCCAAGATCTCTTAGATCAGCAGTTTTGCAAAATCTGATCAGTGACATCAACTGCAAATACAGAACACTTCACATTCTTTTCAGGACAATCTGCAGCTTCATACCTGTTAAAATATAGTCACTAAGTGTTATTTGGACCTACTACCAAGGCCACAATCGTTATTTACTCTGTGGAAATATTTCTATCCTCCAATACATCTCATGTGCTGCAAGGGGAGGGTTGTTCCTCTATTGCTAAGGGCAAACTGTCAAAAGACCTATGGTATCATGTTCATTCCTTTTTCTTAATTCTTGTGCAATGTCTAGATGTAGTGATACGAAGATTAGATGTGGTGATTAGATAAATTTGAAAGTGTGCCAAACTAAGAAGTGATGTATAAGGAACTGTAACTCAGGCTTGCTTCTACTCATTCAAGTCTAATTACAGCCACTTTACTGATACGAAAGGTAGTCTTTCTATAATTTACATGCTTAGAATATGGAGATTACTCTCTTAATAAAGAGATTGATTACTTAATCTCCATCCTCCTATAGCTATTTGGCACGTAACTTACACTAACTGAAACTCCTGTGCACATGGGTAGAGTGAGTCTTAAATAAGTAAGACAAAATCTAGTTTATACCATATTAGATATAATTTTTAATGAGGCATGTGTTTAAGTAGGCATGTGTTCTGGATTTGAGAGAAGTATAAATACTCTGCACTACAAATGTTATTGTAAGAGTTAAATAATTTGCATTGAATGCTGGCAAAGTTGAACTATTCCTGAGTTAAGGGTTTTTTTTTTCAAACTGGAAACCAACATACTCACTTGCACTGCTATACTAAGCACGGTATAGCAGAAGCCTCCTATGGAAAACACAGTATATGACCACCTAGATGAACTTAGTGCATTCAGGTAGGCTGCACAAAAGCTACAAACATGCCTTTAGACTCTTGATGATGCAATGTGAATAAACAACATATTTGTGCAACTATACATGAATTTCCCTTTCTTAGTGTTAAGAGAAAACCTTGACTTCCATCCCTATCCTTGTATCCTGAACTTTCAACACTGCAAGGCATCTATGATTGAAGATGATCACCAAAAATAGCTTGTTTTTCAACCTCCATTTCTCTGGACAGTCATGGCAATATCCAGTCCCATTTAGAGCTGATGAGTCACTTCATGGGCTGAAGATGAGCATGGTTCTTCAAAGCTGAAAGTAAAATAGAGAGTGAAGTTAGCCAGAGTCATCATGGTCTCCTCTCCTTCCCTCTCCCCACCTGTGAAATTAATAAGACTCCCGTCAGTCCCTTCTGTTGCCCTAGAGAGAAAGGCAACGAGCCTTTAAAGCGGAGTATGATGGAGGGAAAACAGATAGAACAGAGGGAAAAGCTCCCCCCTGAAGTCATGCTACACTTGGTCTGGGAGGCCGATTGCCACAAGATCATGTGAAGAGGCATGTCAGCAGTTAAAATGCAGATAATCAAGAGACAAGGGTGATGCTTACTCCTAACCAACTTGTTTGTCATTTAGAATAGATTCATTTGAAGTGTAACTGGAGAAGGAAGAAGAGGCGTCTGATCTCCTCCCTTCTGCAGCTTCTCATCCTTGTAACTTTTAGTACAATCTCTTGCTACTCCCACTGCTGCTGTGGCAGTAATTTGACCTCAGCCTTTGAGCATTCCTATATTTAGCTGCTATTTGAAACATTGCCAAAGCATGCCGAGGAATGCAAACTAAAGCAAAGCACTGGTGACTTAAAACTCCACAGCAGCTCACTAGAGATTCGTGGCTTTAAAAAACATTGCCTTACCTCTTCCTTCCTGCTTCCTTAGGCTTAAGAGGATTTCTTTCTGCTACAAAATATTGGACTATAGGACCTTCAATGAAGAAGTGGCAAGAATCTTTAATGAAGGAAAATATTAGGCAACAAGAAAGATACTTTCTGCTTGTGTAACATACATGCACCTTTGCCAGGTAATACGCTGACCGTAACATGTCCCTGAATTGTGACAGTTGTAAAAGCACCTTAAAATTAGAGCTATGCAAAAGAGCCATGAATCAACTGTGCATTAGCCAGCGCTATGCTGCCATAGAATTACCACTCAGAGAAATTGCAGAGTAAGTACAGCTGTTCAAACGTTTTACCTTCAATTTTTAAGTCAGTAGGCAAAAGTACAGAGGTTTGACTGCAGAAGTACAAGGAGCTGACTACACAGGATGGCTTTGGATACTGTAGTTTGGCAGGCTATATTAACTTATGTGCCCTTTTCACCACATCTTCTGGAAATCATCTAGTCTGCAGTAGTCACTACTGCTATCTCAAACCCGCACTCATGGGAAATATGCCAATGCATCATCACTGCATAGTCCACATGGTGATAACATGTAGGGGAATGGAGGTCACATATCTTCCAGTATGATCTCATGTCATGCTACCTCAAGTTTCAAGTTCAGTTAAAGGCATAAACTGAGAGTTGAAGGCCAGTTTACATTGGAAAGGATATGATTCACTTGCCCACAATTGCCAGTTTCCATGTCACTGGTAAGACTGTTTTTCTTGAAGGAATTGCTGATGCAGGTTAATATGACACAAGCTGATTTTGAATTTGTAGGGGGAAAAAAAGAAAAAAAAAAAAAAAAAGAGCTCTTTATTTAGCAGGTCTGTCTTGTCTGCTGTTTCTACACACACAGATTTACCACTGATAACATTTGGGCCTCATCAAGCATGTTCAGAAACCATATGAGGTCCCAAATATATGATGTATTTAAAAGCAAATATATAACATTTCATATAACTAAAACTTACAGAGACACTTGGGCGGAACTTGGCAGATTTGAATTGTTTTTTCTTTTTAAGATTTAAACAAGGAAATACTATGGGCTCACAGGAAGAGACTGAATATCTAAATTGTTTGCATATGCCACTCTAAATACATTCTCTCTGAAAATAAATAGTATCTCTGAGGTGGATAAAAGTGCCAATAATATTTCCAATCTGATTTGAAAGTAGATTGGATTAATTATGCAATATATTTCCTTGATATAATACCTCAAAGTAAATCAGGTAAGATATCAATGGATTGAAATCAATGATTGAACTGTAAATTCAGCCAGTTTTGGTTTTGGTGAATTTATTGAATATAACTTGTTATTTGTGCTCACATCCAGAATCTTTTGGGGTCTGAAAAGCAAAGGATGGTGTTCAGTTTCCCCAGACAAGACAGGTTTGTAACAGGTTTGTAAAGTAATTCTTTTATAGAGAATGTCAATATTACCCATATGTTTAATGAATAAACCAGGTACTTACCAAAAGGAAAGTCCTTTCCCTAACCTACCATATGCTTAAACTGTACAATAGGCATGTGGTGTAAAATAGCTCTGAATTGTCAATCCAGGGTCATCAATATTAAGAATCTTTTGGGGATATGGCGTAGCTTTATTCAGGCCTGCATGACTGATTTTTTTGTCTAGTAAAAAAAAAGGACATTTTGGATGAGAGAAGAGGACAGAAGGGAAAAGCTGGTGTTGCTCTGACATGAAGTCCAAATATGCCTGAGATATACACACAGATACTGGAAACAGGAAGGTTGGTCAGTTAATTTAGATGTTGTTTTAGATACCTAAACTAAATCTTATAGATCATCCTCTGGACACCTTCAGGGTAATATACATATTTCCACTGATGTGACAGGCTTTTACCATAGGACAGATTCTCTGTGGACCTAAGATTTAGATATGCATTAAACACACAAAGTATTGAGATTGGCTTGCACTCAAAGCTGCAAAAGAACGAAATGTTATAGCCATTCACACAGCATCTATTCATGATGTGTGTTTTCTCTCCAGAGTTAGTTTTCTTGATAAACACTTCTGATTTAAATTCCATTCTCTTAGCACAAATAAAAACAGCCAACATTATCCCATCCTTTACTCAAAATACTGAAAATAAGTTAATAAAATCCCTCAGATTTTATTCTACAAAGTTAATTTGAAGTAGTAAAATATATTAAGTCATGTCAGATAATGCAAGACCAGATTGCTACCTTGAAATTTAGGATTAAAAAAATCACAATTGGATGGTTTTAGAGTCAAAATACACACAGAGACATACACATAAATGACAGCTTCAACAGAGGTCTTCAAGTTCCTTGTTCTAGGCTTTCAAGAAAATAAAAAAGTAGCCTTTGAAATGCTTAAAACAGATATTAGGAGACTGGATCAGAACTGGGAGTTATTCCACATCATGTTAATCAATAGAGTGCTTAAAAGGAAGATTTAAGGCTACTTAAGGAAGATTTAAGCGTAAACTTATCAGAGTCTGTTGGTTACTTATGGTTTGAATTTAGACTACATCACCCCTTGAAATGTTTCCCAACAAGAACTTCAACCCAGCAAGCCTTTATATCCTCCAAAGAGATGGGAGCCATTCTGCTATGCAGGGAAGAAGAGTAGCACAAGGCAGTACAGGGGAGGCTGCAGGAAGAAAGATACAACTGAAAGAGGGAACTCAGGTAGAACAGTGGCTGAAGGAAAATCCTCATGAACCAAATCAGTATAGAAAGTTAAATTCTTATTCATCACCAGATAGCATTTATTTCAAAAGGAACGCATACTTAAACAGCCAAATATTTGGACTGCTATGCCTGATAACTATTTATTAGGCATAATATTTATATATTTATTAATATTTATTATATTCTTCTCCCATGCTATTAGTATATAACCCAACTCCTCAGAAGAGAAGGTGAAGGTTTTTGTTGTCTTGTGAAAACTTTCAACACAAATACACTGAAAAAAAAGTTTACAATTTCTTATTTGTTTTTCTTTTCTGATTTTTCCAAAAAAATAAGTATGGAAAGAAAACATTGCTGGTACATTTTAAAAAACATGATTTTTCTGCTTCCATTTATATAAAAAAATTTTAAAAAACACCTTTTTTTTTTTTGTCCAGATGCAATTTTCTGACCTCAGTCTTGGAACTGTTCAGGTTAGCTTTAAACATGTCAGCAGCCTCACTTAAATCTAGCACATAACAAGTCTATGTCCAAATGCAAATTTAATTCTATCTCTCAGAACTAAACCAAACAAACAAATAATAAAAAATGATCATGTCTTGTAAAACAGAGTCATAAAGCATAATAACTAGAAGTGTTAACGGAAGTGAGATGAAGTGAGCCATTCTAGGATCCATTCTCCTTGACAAGTGGTATTTATTTAAAGAGCTTTCTTGCTTCAATCTCCTGATTATTACACAGATATTTTATGCTCTGGTCATTTTACAAGTGCATTATCTCTTAGGAGAAGTGTAGTACTTTTATTAGTGCTCCATGAAACTGTTATAAAAAAAACACCTGGGAGGTTTAAATTTTATATCTTCAGCTCTGCTAATTATTGTCTAAGGGATTAATTAGAGTAACTTTTTAGTTTTCCAACAAGTTTATCCTCATACTGACTTAGGAAACAGTTCGGACTCTGATAACAGAAAAAAAATCTATTTGTTTCTTTAATGCACAAGTATGTTGATACAGCCTCACTATAGTTATAGTTAAATTGACATCTCAGCATAATACATTTGCAAATATTCCTTCTCATTTCAATTTGGTTTTGTCCTCTGAGCCCTCTAGGCAAAAATAATTATTTATCAGCTCTACAAGGAAAAAGCTGAATGTGTTTAGAAGACAGACTTATTTGTGATATGTTCTGTCTAAGAGGATCTGGTTACTCAGTCAGGACGAACAGATATCTTACCGTTCTCTGAAGTACCATTTTGTTAGTGCCTCTTCCTCTATATTCAATCAGATTGATCTTTTTGAACTACCACAGAGCAGTTACCTATCTCCTTACCTATCTCCTATCTATTTATGACTGAAAACCTTAGTCAAATTTCCAAAATAACTATTTGAACAATCCAAGAAGATAAATAGTTGAGTTCATTTTTACTAATGCCTAGGTAGATTCTGTTTAACACTCTACAGTCGCTAATGAATCAATGATATTCTTCATAGCACATGTGAACAAGTGTTTTCAAGAAAGTAAAATCATTGCTTTCAAGAGCATTCAAAGGTGAATTTTCACCTTTGTGAGAGGTATTTGTTTGGAGGGATACACTGAACTTTAAGGCACTCACTTCATACACATCTAGATAGAGCCTGTGAGAACAAGGTTGTGTTTATCTTGTAGACGTCTATGATGTAACTTGTTTAAAGTACATACTCTTTTAGTTACATACTAAAGTTGCATTTTGAATTGCAAACATACTTAACATGGGCTATAAGGAAATTGAAATAGAACAAACAGGAAAAAAAGTTTCTTTTGAGTTAAAGGCCAACTCCTTCTTAGTGAAGCCTTTTCTTCAACAAACAGTCTTGTTTATGTAATATTTTAACTTTTGATATTAACTTCTTGTTGCTTTTTTTTTTTTCTGAGTGTTGTCACAAGGCTGTCATCTGTGGCTTCAGCAGCTTTACTAAGATATTTGTGCATTACAGGAAAGGTTCTCTCTGATGATTCAAACACAGAATTTGTCTACAGGAAACAAATAGGATCTAAGATAGAAGATAAAACTATGAAAGCCCTATTTGGTGAATGGATGTTGTACTCTGTGAAGTTTTTCAGTCTTCTTAAACAAAATTTCAAAATCATTATTCTCTTATAAAAAAAAAGAAGCACTTCAAATGTGAAGTGTGAGTGTGAAAATAGCACACTAGAGATACTAAAGATATACTAGAGATGCAAGCAGAGCACTTCATTAGATTATGGGCTCTATTTTGATAGAAGAAGTTAGAATTGTTTAAAGTAGACCATACATCTGCATTATACAGTAAACAGCTAGTCACTAGCAAAGCTATCAAACCTTCTACAAAGTTTAATTTCATGATTTGCTATAGCACCCCCAGCAAAGTATTGCAATTAGCTCTGCCACTGCATGGAAGAGCAGCAACGAATGACAATTTTACACTCAGCAAATTAGGAAAACTTAAAGATGATGTACTTTTAGCTATGCCGTATCAGTGCTTCCACCCATTGGCAATAGGAGTCATGGTGTTTCAATTTAATTTTCTTTAATATAATCTTTTTTTGCCTGCTATGTCTAAGGCAATTTCAATCAATATCCCATGCAAGTTATTCAGGGTCCATATCTGTAACAATTACAAGCACTGAATCCTTGGAAAGCAAATTTCTTTTGTACTAGATATCCTACTTTCTTGTAGGGATATTTGTAAGAGAATTCACTTTGATTTCATTTTTTTAATAAAAATATATTTAACAATATTTGCATAAAACAAAATGTTTCTTGATCATCTACAAAACTTTTCTTACAAAACCTTGAAAAAAAAAGAGAGAAAGAATGAGAAATCTCAGGAAAGAAAAGGTCGTTTTAGTTTATTGATCAAGATTTGTAAAATAACGATTGAAATCTTATTTGAAATAACAAATTCTGCTATTTGGTGGTCTAGGAAGACTACTTACTTCAGGAGAGCCCTCTCCAAAACATAAGGGACAGAGTCATAAGCTCATTACCAAATTGTCTTAAAGAGATAGACATATTTAGAGAAGAAAATGAGTTACTAAAACCCTGTAACATCTTTGGAGGGGGATACTAGAAAGAAACATCAGTGTCATGGAATGCACTGCAAATGAAATAGTATGAGCAACAGCCATAAAAGATATGGGAGCAGCTTTGGCAACACAGATGAAAAACTGGTAGATGCTTAAGAAAAAAATATGAAAATAAATACACTCTTCCACCATTCAGGAGTTTAATTGTTCAGTTGTTTAGAGACTTGATCTCCAGTTATATTTCAGAATTTAGTTTTTAATTGCAATCAATAATGTTTTCTTCTAATTAAGTGTCTAAACAGCTGTCATCTAAAAATCATCCAAAACACTCTAAGGTAATGAGTTTCGAAATTCAAATATACATTATTTTTTAAAAAGAGAAGTAGAAGTTATTTTCGTTTTAAATTACTACTCAGTTTGAAAAACCTGATTTTTCATATCAGAAGAAATAATAAATATTCTCTATTCACCTTGTCCAGCCTGTTTATTATTGCTTAGCCCTTTATCAAAACAGCAGTCAGTCTTGACTTTTCCCAGATGAATCCTTTTTTATTTCGTCTTTTCTGGTACTGATGTTAGATTCCTCTAATTTGAAAACTTTAGCCTTTTCTACATTAGGTACTGGCTTAACTGGGCATGTCCAGCACTGTTTTCCTTAAGTATTTTGCTCACTGCACTCAGAGTTATAATCTGTTCTTCAGCAGTCTAAAATGGGACCAGAGTCCTGTTCTGCTTTTCCCAAAAGGACAATGTTTTACACTCATCCTTTGAAACTTTACACACTCCAAAATCCATGTGCTATGAAACCACCAGAAATCTGAATACTAGCAGATAAATCTCTTCCTTCAGAAAGAAATTCTGTTCCAAAAGATGACCCTTATGATGTACTAAGTGACAAATATTGGGAATTCTGTGGGTCCACCTGACGTTTTATAAAGTTTTATAAGTGACACTTATCCTTATATTAGAGACTTGCATATCCTCTTCCTTGATGGGTCCTACATCATTCAACTGTAGTAAAGGTTATGGCTGCCAAAGTAGCAGAAGGAGGTTCTGAGATAGAAGTGCCCCTGAGAGGTTGACTGAGCCAAGCCATTAGCTGTCAGACAAAAAATCCCTGAAGCCAGGAGAATATTCTTTGCCAGAATCTACAGCAGGCTTTTCATTACTTTTCCAAATGAATCATTTTGAATGCCCCTCCTTTAGTTTTTAATTTTATTTGGAAAATAAATGTCAAAATAACATTGTGAAGCAATATACCCTTCAGGGAGGCAAGAGAAGCTTCCCCAGCATCTGTCTCCAGAGCAACAGGCTCTTCACATGAGAATATTAATTTAAACCAAGCATATTCAGCGTTCATGAGTCAGAATCTTCTGTACCATGTCTGTATGCTATGAAAAATTCAATCTCTGAAACATACTAGGTAACTATCATAACCATTAAATGGGAAAGGCAAAAAAAAAATAAAAGAAAATTGTTTTATGGGTAGTCCAAGAGAATTGGACACTACTGCTTTCATTCTACTCAAAAACATTGAGGTGTAAGCAAAAGCTCTATGATCAACATCCCTCTTCCCTCCTTAGTCTTCATCAGAAACAGGGTCAAAAAGGCAGACAAGTTATATCAAAAGAGCATTTGACAGATGAACAGAGGTAGATATATGAAAAAGCACTTCAAGGAATTGTACTTCTAAGTTCTTATATATTCCAGCATATGTGTACCAGTTGAAATTGTGTTAGCAGATGAAGACTATTATGGAACCTTGAAAGACCCATAATATAAATTAATAAATTACATTTCATTCAGTAGTCCTTAATTACAGTTATCATGTTATAATCATATAATGTTGCATATACATACATACAGCTATCATGTTATAATGTTAATAAAAATTAATATTCTATGGATTTTCCAGTTTAGGTGATTTGGTGAATACAGACACGTGTGATTAGAATCCACGATTATATAAAGTTTCATGAAAATGTATTGTAAGTACTGACATGTGCTTGAATATTCTTCAAATTGACACTTTTTTTTTTTCTTCTGGGAAGCAATAAAATTGTTGCATAACTTCTGGTATCTCTTAATCAATATGAATTCCCAGGAACAAGCAATGAATTCTGATCTAATTGAAACAATTAGCCTAACACTGTTGTCAAGAAAATACGCTATTATAAATCATGACATATTAAGTATTAATTTCTTAATCTCATTTGAAGTATGACTGTGCACAGCCTCTTCATGATATTCACTGTTGATAATACAAATGTTGGCTGCAAGCCTGCAAAGTGATCTGTGTGAGTTTATATTGGCACGTAGAGCCTGCACATTTGTATTACACTGTAGTATCCAGTGTAAAGGGAAAATGGCAGAGAGAAAACACCTCGGAACTTGTCTGTGGTTGACTCTTCCAGTCTAGGAATCTTTTCTGTGGAACTCAATATCATCCTGTTAAGTTTGGAAAATAAGATTAAAATTTACCAAAAAAAGAAACATAATTTTTAATGAAAATAATTAATTCATAAATTCAATTTAATAAGAACTCTTCCTAATTTAATTCCTAAACGAAATTCTTAAACTAAATTGAAAGACTCCAATAGTTTATTACCATCACATATTACATGAAATTAGTACTGCGAAGTGACAGATATACTATAATAGACATCTACCTCAGAAAAAGGCATATTCTCAAATATAGACAAAAAGGAAGATGCTTTCTGTATTATTTTAGAGACATGAGAACTGAGAAACAAATTCGAGCAAGATGTCTGTCATTTAGACACATGCCTACAACTTGTCATCTAGATTTCTGTATAGCAAGGAGAAAAATACAGACACCTACCTTGTATGTATAATTCACCTCACCTGAAGTAAACATGAAAAGAGGCTCAAAAAATGTGCCATAAAAATGATTATTAAGAGAAATCTATTATTATTAGCTCAAATGTAGTTCTCTACAACATCTATGTAATCACAAACAAACAAAATAGGAATAGGCTTCCTTATATCTAGTTTTCATTATCCAAAAGTTACCTATCTAGTATTAACTAATTTTCTTACTTTATTTTATAGTTTGAACAGACTTAAAAATTCAGAATCTTTTTGCATATATCTTTAATGTAATTACTTTCTGGAGATGACAATCTTCCTCTATTAGTCAAAAGAGGAGCCTCCGTGGCTGACTTGAACAACACATTTAGGTTGTTAGTCTTAACTTAGTCTATTGAAAAATTATATTTTAATGAAAGAAAAAAATAGTTATCCATGATATAACACTAACATTATATGTCACCAAAATATATATCAAGACCAAAATTTCATAATCATTACATAATGCAAGAAAAAATGAGATAACTACATATAGAGTAACTCAAAACATAGAGCTTATTTGGCTTCAAGGCATTTTCCCAGATTCATGTAAACTGTTGGATTCTCATGTTATATTAGCCAAAAGATGTTATTTCCTTGATACCTGACATCTATAGCTCAATGCTGACTTGGACAATGATCCTATAGTATTATTATTTTTAATTGACTGTGCCACTGAATCAATAACAACATAATCTTCCTCAAAAGATCACAGAATTTACTTTTACACAGCACAGTTTATTTTTTTTCTTGGGACAACTGATATCTGTGTAGGCTTTCATGGCAGTATTCATTAGGTCTGACACCTATGGGAAGAGTCATCCATGAAAATTTCGAATGAAGGCATTATTTCCATGTATGAACTGCATCAAATACAAAGAGGAGACATGAATGAAATCTTAGCAAGTGTTTCAAAATGTACAATCCTAAATATATAATTTGGAAACTTAATTAAAAGAAGATAAATGTCAACTTTGGTCAGTTGTTGATGGAAGAGATTTTTCAGAGTTTTTCTAGAATCTGATGGATAATCTCACTGTAAGCGAACAGGAATTGTGATCTTAAACTACGTAACCATTCTAAAAATCCTACAGTGCATATAGATTAAAAATAAATTACTTATGCTATAACCATTTTGTGTCTTATAACTGAAACTGAACTCTTGCATCCCTAGATCTTCCTTGGTATGACACTAATCCTTGAATCTTAGGCAAATATTTTTCTTCAGTTTTTGGATAAGTGTATTTTCATGTCAATTGCTTCCGATGGGAAATAATTCAAAAAGAGGTGAATATACCCTTCACTTTTTGCAACTTCTATGCTATAACAAAGCCTTCTCAGTATGCAGGAGACAGCAAGCAGGAACCCATACACAAGCACACATACACTCACTCTCCAATAAAATGATGGAAAGGACAATTATATTTTTTAACAAACAAGTGCTAAGACATAAGGTAAAATTATGCCTGAGTGCATGGAATTTATTTTTTTCTGATAAAGTTCTAGTAATAAAAAAGATGAAAGACTTATTAGTTGTTCTCAGTGGGAAAATGATTTGTACTTTTTTATTATACAGTACCAATAGCTCTTTGGTAACATGTAGAACACAGTACTTGAATAGAACATAAGTGTCATGTGAATCAAAATCTAAATAGTCTGTTGGGGGTGCATATAATAATTTTCCAGATGCTTTTTTTTATATAGAGCAAATTTTCAAATCAAAATAAGGCTATAATAATTTGACTCACTTGAAGTGGATTGGACTTTGAGAAGGAAACAAGGGAGGAGAATAAGCTATTGAAGCTGTTCAAGTCAGCAAACATACCTCTTGAATGTTGAATTTTTAAATTGCCTTCTTTGTCCTCACCTTAGTGGTGCTTATAATGTTGAGAGCAATGGCTTCAACATGTATTGTGGTCTGATTAATTTTCATGGTACTTATCCATTTGATTCCATTATAAATTGCATAGTAGTAGTGCTGTGTTCAGTTAGGAAAAATATCTATGCATAAGCATGCATAAATTCGCAAGCACTGACTGGCCCAGGAGTGTTTGATTAAAATATATAGTATATTAATCTGCAGATACCTAAAGAGGCCTGAAAATAGTTTTGCTGGTAGCAGAAATATAGTTTGCTACAGTAGTATAGTTTTTCTTCTGTTCCAACCTCACTAAGGCACAGAAGTATGAAAGGCCTGACCCTTCATTTCATTATAGGCAAAGGAATTCAAATTGGTGTGTACTAGTTTCTCTACCTCCTTTTAGATTCAAGATAACTCAGACATAAGGCTGAAATTAATTTTTCCTAATGACTGAGGACCATATGAACATGACAGGAATCTCCTAAAGTAAAAACCTAATCAAGAGAAAATAATTCATTTCTAGGCATCATTTTCATTTCCTTTTCCCATACAAGGGAAAAGCTAAATACTAACAACTGAGTCAGTAAAGGCCTACCTCAAGCCAATAGCAAATTGTGTGAAGAAGAATTTATCCCCCCAACTCTTCAAAGTTTAAACAGCTCTACACAGTTCTAAACACTGACCAACATGACAATAGTAGGAACAATGTCACAACGTTTTGAAGAGTAAGCAGTTCTGTAACGTTTGTCTTCTTCCAGAGACATACACAGTCCTTTTCATTTATTTATTTGTTTTTAATTTACTCACAGCTTGCAAAATTGAAATAGAAATTGTTTTTTTGGAATCTTTCACATCATTTTTGGCCTTTAAACTTTTGCAGCTGCTAATTTTGGTATTTTATTGCAAGACTCCCTACATTCCAAGACAGTTCCTTTTTCTTGTCCCGTCCCCTAAGATACCACAGAGTATGTTTCACTGCTGGACTTTCCACAAAAAGGGCAATGTACTATGAAGAACATCTGGAAAGTTTATCTTCACAAAAAAGAAATTTTAGAAGAGATTTTTATATTATTTTTTGATATTTCCTTTAAAAAAAACAGAGAAGACATCTCCTTCCTAATTATCCCATCACACCACATTCACATCCAACATCAAGATGTTGGCTCTTGCGGCATGCAGAACAAGTACCTCCAATCTTTTCCAATTCTGCGTTTAGTGATTGAGGAATCTCCAAAAATATCTATAATATCACATCTCTTCTAATAAATTCTTCTTTAATTTTTTACTTAATATATAGAGAAGCTGGCAATTTGTTAGACTGATTGTTCTTGTATTTTGGAAGCCTGTCCATAGCTACCTGTTGTCCCTTTTCTATAGAGAGTGTAAATTTACCAAGGGTATGTGGCATCTTTTATTTTTATTCTGTATTCAACAGAGTGCCTAGGTGTGTGAATAAATTTCTGTGATATTATCATGGCAATCCAAGCATAAGAAATGCAACTTAATTGAAATCAGCTTCAAGAAAGCACATTTTAAAATAAAATTTATAAAACAAATTAACATAATTAGAAAAAAAATATTGTATTGTCTACTGTCAATGGACTGTTATGTGTATTTCACAGTGAGTGAATGATTCGGAGATTCTCAAATATTTCTGACATTTCAAATCCTGCAAAGATACTAACTGTAACATGTAACTGTAACATGAGATACCCTTAAAATAATAAAGGTTTTCTTTTGATGATCTTTGTTTAGAGGACTCACTCATGATTCTGGACTAAAACTGGGAGACCGTTATTTCTTTTTACTGTTTAAAGGAACCTCTAAGAACAAAATAATAAAATGTAAGCCAGGTTGTATTTTAAAGAAAAATCTGAATATATTCAGAGTTGGAAATGAAATGTAGATTCAATTCCATCTATTTTACAACTACCAATAAAAAACATCCAAATTATATACAGCTAAAATATACTACTGAATTTGTTTATAGAATAAGAAAAAACATCTCTATTATGAGAGCCATCATTTGCATTTTAGGTGTATTTACAAGCAACAGGATGTTGGAAGGATACAAAGGACTGAGAAAAATCTAGAATACAGTACCACTGCATCATAGCATGTACATTCATGTTCATGCTCAGCTAGGGGGGGATGCAAGTGCTCAGGTAGACAATTGATTTTTCTTTATTTATTTCAGCAAAGTATAACTCTAAAGATTTAGAAAAGATAATGGAGAAAAACAAAGAATAAGAGGAAAGGCTCACCACATGTTCCTAGCCAGATGATGTCAGTGGAGCGAGACATCAGTTAATTCTATCAATTGAGCAAACCTCCCAAATCAGTGACCAAATCATATCAAGTTACTATGTTACACTGGGTGCCCCTGAGTTACAACAACAGTTCCATGTTTGTAGGATTCAGCAAGCCAAAATAATTTCATTATAGGTGATTGTGTAAATGTTAATTTATCATATCTAGAGTGATCATTGTATTTTGTAGTATATTGCCTCTTTTAGGTCAACAAATTCACTGTAAAAATGTTAAGAAAAAAAGATTTCTAGAGCAGATTTTAAAGTGGAATCTCCTGATACAAAAGAATGCAAGAATGTTAAAATTTACCAAAAATGACCAACACAAATGTCTCTTAACAATCAAGAAGCTGAATATGATTTTGCAACTGTTGTGTAATCATGTTTAAAGTTTCCATTTCTAGGAAAATTTTCAAAGGCCACAGGTAAAATAAAAGAGTTCATGTTCTCTCATCCAGCTGATCTGAGTATTGGTAGTATGTTTGTTCTTTTTTGTTTTAAAGAGTTTATAACCAGAATAATTCACTCTCATGAAGCATTCTTTCCTTAGGTTTCCCTTTTGTAGTCTACAGTGTAAGGTAGTATGAGACATAAGTGTTTCTTATCTTAAAACATAGAAATTGCGAGCCTGCTGTAAGCTCTGCAAATGTGATGAAGGTTAATGTGAAAATGAAGGTTAAAAGAAGAACCTCAAATACCTTTAAAGATATCTAACTTAGAGAGCTTTCTGATTCATTAGACTTTGTCTAACTGCTGCTGCACCAGCAAAGGTCCCTCTACTACATGGTGGCAAAACTGTGCAATATCCTGTCATATGAGGGAAAGGAAAAAAAAGCTAATTCAATGAAGTTTGAGATGTTGCCTAGTATTTAGATAATTGATTGAGTAATTTAAATTATCTGCAAAAAGTCCAACCCTGAGCTATCTCAGTTGCCTGAATGTATAATTGCTTTGGTCTTTTTTTTTTTTGGGTCTTATAAAATCTAAATCTGAAATTACTACTCCTTCATCTCTGAATGAATTAACATATTTTTCTCATATAAGGGAGACCTTTTAGCTTGCTGCTGCATTTCTGTGTTCTTACAAAGTTAAAGGTATGAACCTTTTTTCTGGTATAGTAATGACCATACCAACATATGGGCTTATCTGCCAAGCCATTGCATTTGCATGATGTGCCTTTTGACCTCCATTAAGACATCCACCATTATCTTTCTGGGTCTTAATAACTTAATGTATTGAGGAGAATTTTTACAGACTTTATTTAATCCATAAGAAGAATAAGATTCTTCAAATTAAAATGTAGATTTAGGTACAATTTCAGGAAGCACTAAAAATACTTAAATATTTTTCTTCCATTAAAGAAGGAACTGTATTGTAAAGGAGACAGACTACAGGGAAAAATCAAGATATTTGCTAAAAGAACTATTTGACCTGTGATTTGTTTTTCTTCAGATCTAATTCACATCTGAATACTTTTGGCCTGCTTCCAAGAAAAGCATTTTGCCTACTGTGAGGTTTAATTAGTTATGACTTACATAGTATTTTGAAGATGAGAAGTATTCTTTGCAGCTTAAGTTATCTGTGTTCTCTCTTCCTTTCTCCCTAGCTAAATGAAACTAATTAAAATGTCTTTTTTTTTTAATATCTATCTTGTTCTAGAGATACACGTGCTAAATAAAAGGCAAATTGTTCTATGTTTTTTCATGGGGAAAAGGTGTTACTTCACAGGTTTATGTCCTACTTATACGCCAGCCTTTTCTACTCAGTGCCAAGAAAGTCATTATGATGTGACTTATTGTTAATACTGAATGCATCTTAAATCACAGCCCTATTGTGACTAGACATTGCATATACTCCATCAGTCCCAATCTGAAAAGCTTGCAATTCGAATAGACACAATAAATTGAGAGAGACATTGGAGGAAGTGAAACACAAAGGTCAGTCAAACAAGAACACTTGTCCTGATCAGTTAGCAAGATTTGTGGTAGAACTGAGATTCAACCTATATCCACTAAGGTGCAGATCATTTTTTAACAATAAGAATTTTGCTTGGTACATATCAGGATGTTGGGAAAAAAAAATCTATATGAATATACAAAGAAAAAAAAAAGAAAATCTTCAATGAAATATCTAAAAAAAAAAAAAAAGTGATGATATGCTGAACACAGCAAATCTAATCCTAGAGTGCATCAGTCCCAGAAGTCCATCAGTACTGGAGAGACTTCAGCTGGAGCCGAAAGCAATGCTCAGACTACCATATTTCTAGAAACATGGATAAATCAATGTGGAGTAAAGAAAGAAAAATTATCAGACCCATAGAAACCATAATCCACAAAAGAAAAAAACTTGATGTAATTTATTTTACCTAGAAAAAGAATCACTCTTCTAGAAGAAAACTAATTAATTCCTTAACTCCATAAAAAAAAAAAAAAAAAAAAAAAAAAAAATAGCAAATTCCTTAACTCCATTTAAAAACAGAAATGGAAGTTACTAGAAATACATGCTATGCTATGCTCAGGAAGTCTGTGCCCAGATGTACAGAAAGCAGTACAGATAAATTATACATGCTTACCCCATTCTTATCCTCCAGTATCCTATCTCTGTTCTTCTTTTAGCCATTATTGGCTAGATGCTCTGCTCTGTACCAGAACACCTTTATGTCCATATAGTCAATATTTTATAAAATTAAAATGGTATTTTAGTACCTTTCTCTTAAATGTCACATACAGAGTCTGGCAAAGTATTGTTGCTATGCCATTAAAATTTGAGGGGAATTCAAGAAAAAAAAAATTGCATCAGAGTCAAGATATTTCAATTTTAAAATGTTTTTAGAAGGGATTGCTATTTGCGCAGGACATCCATTAATACCTGTCAAAGTAGTGATGTCATACTTCAAAATAAATGACTAACCTAAAGATCACTCTGTATTCTGGGGTAAGACTTCCCTATTTCTGAATTTTCATCCTTATATTTCAAGTCTCAGTAGAAAAAACTAAGATGATCATGAAAATGTCTTGAACTGAGGAGGACATCTGAGCTTTCTTTCGAATATTCCCATTTTTAAAAATAAGCATAAGCTTAAAATATTCCTGAATTTTGCCCAAAGTAAATGGAGGCTAAAAGACTTCAAACATTTCTTTAGATAAGACGGATAATTATAATGAACTATTTAAGAGTCTCACTGAAATTTTTAAGAACAAGGAGGACTGAGCACCATATTAACTTGTACTATGATTATGTACATTTTGCCACAGGCTAAATATTGAAATTGAATATAAGCTGAAAATTTACTGAATTAAGTAAGGAGATTCAGGAAAAAGAAAGTAAATGATAAATAGTTTAACTGCAAGGTTTTCCACATATATCATAAAAGGATTTTTCTGAAAGATTTAGGCACTCTCCACTTGTCAGATTTGGAGGATAGGAAGGCAAAACATATTTCCATTCTACCATTCATAGGTAACAGAATTACTGAAGAAGAGCAGGACAAGCACTTTCTATTGATGTATTTTGCAAGGTGTAAGTCGCCATGATATCCAACATTTTAGTGCTTTTTACCATTTCCTTAATAATCTGTAAAATAAGTGGCCTCTGAAGTTCACAGCACACAAAGGCTGCAACTTGATTGAAGGCAAAAGAAGTTATCCAAAATGCACAATTGGCATTAGGTGTAAAAGCAAAAAAAAAGCATTTTGTAAGCTTTAAGAAAATGCTTACCTGGTGCTTATTTGCTTTACTGAAGGAGTAACATACATGAAACATATATTTACTTTAGCAGCAAAGCCTGGGAATAAAACAAAGAAATTCAACACTATAGCATAAGTAGAAACACATTTTGTAAGGTCCCTCTGCCTCTGCTCTTTGCATGTGCTATCTCAGTTTAAAGTGCGGTCATGTTGTTGGCACACATGCAGCATAAGTCAAACATCAGAGCTTTTAATTTAAGTCAAAATTAAGTTCCATTTTTACATTCCACATTCACAAAAAGAAAATGGAAACTGAGATACACCCACTCTCACAACTTCAAGCTTTATTATTATGCTTGCAGAAACACTGCTGGAGGTCCTAAAGCATGTTAAAGTTGGTCTCTAAATTGGATTTTCTAACTTCAGAAGAAATGCATAAGCAGGGTAATGCTCTTTCTTCTTATCTTGCATCACCAGTGCTTACACTAATTTCAACAAAATAATCTCTAAAAGGCACAGATTTTGTAAATTAGCAACACAGTACCCACTGGAATCCATCCTTCAGATCATCTGTAGGCTTTGCATTAAGAAGGAAAAGGAAGAGTATAAAGCAACAATGTAAAAAGTTAAATCTCTGCCTGAAGCAGAATGTGATGTGAATATTGATACCAGATTTTATTTTTAATGAAAAGCAATGTAAGGGAGTTGTTTGTAAAGTAGATCAGCAAGGCTGCAAATAAATAAGAAAATGAGTTTTTATCACACTACTTACTCCTGACTTCATCATATTTCTGAGCCATTTTTCTCAGGATTTACAGGACATGCTTTCGATACTTCAGAGATATTTCTTTTGGATTGGGGATTTTATTTGTAAAGGAGCCACAATTATTTATTATGAAAAATTGCTGATAAACAAATTTCCTCGCCACCTGGAGTACTCATAGCCTGGTTTGAAATTCCAGGTAGATGTATGTATACACACATGTGTGTGCATATGCCTGTGTGTTTGCAAACAAAACAAGAGCAAAAACCCTTTCCAGGATGTTGGTTGACTGGCAGTGTTTGATTGTATCCAGGAGGCAGCTCAACAGCTGGATTCCTACTACTTTACTGCTTTACAGAAAAAATATATAAATCTTCCCTAAATTTACCTTTTCTCACTTCTCCATTATGTAAGAATTTGGTACAGAATCTGCTTTTGTGATGTTGAAACCAAAATTTTTGTAATCTGTAATGATACACTTCTATCAGAAAATCATGAGTGATGGGCATGTACAGTGAGTAGGGGCTGATTGTTCACTGACTCTTTCAAAATGAGGTGTCACCAAATGAGGCTGGTAGGAACAAGGCTAAAAACAAGTAGAGGTTCTTCCTACAGCTGATGGGAGACCCAATGGGAAAACTTGTAAGATACCATTTCTGTTCATAATGAGTGTTTGAGACAGAAAACTGACCTACTCACAGTTGGAACAGTTCATATGTGCACTAAGCAAAAGTGGATGCCATTCTCAGGAAATAACACCATAAGACCATTTTTTATGCAATGGACTACAGGTAAATAAATTAGCTAGAGAACGAAAAGATATTTAGAAACAAGGACTATTGCATTTTTTCATTTTTCTGTTTGCATGTATTTCTACTCCTAAGTCCTTTTTCATATTGCTTTCACAGCTGGAGACTAGAATTTATCTCTACTGTCAAAAATCATTTGAAATTGAAGATATTTGGAGTGACTAGGACATTTAGTATATGACAATTATTTACGACCTTCTGTCATCAGTTCTGTCTTAATATTATATATACTTTTTAATTTAGGTATTTGAAGTGCTAATGTTTTAAATGAAAATAACAGAAATGTTTTAGCTTGCCTTCTTTTATGAACATCTGTCTCAAAATTGAACTACTGTATCATGACAGTGCTCATTTAATGTAAAATAGTTCAAACTTTTAAAGGGAAAATATGGAGCCAGCAGCATTTTATGTTACTAGAAACAGGCAGATTGCTGATGTTTTTTCCCATTACAGACTGATGCAGTCATCCGCCACAGGAATCTGTGTTAAATCTGAGATTATGGTAACTGCAGAATAGGGATGTTTTCAGTCCCATGTGTTCCATTTCCTTTATACAATTTTTCAGCAGATCTGTCAAAGATGAGGAGTTAGAGATGGTTCAAACAAATGGGAAAGTTCAGACTGAACCCAGTCTGCAGGAATCTGAAGAACAAGTGCAAACCAAGACCTAGAGCTGCTGGTGCGGCAATTCACACAGCTCAGGTAACATTGAATGGATCCTACCTTTAGTCTCCACCAATTCTTCAAAATCAAATACTGCACTTGCCTTCATTTACAATAATGTAAACTAACTTATGAGCTAATACCAAGATTTACAGCACTAAAGTGGAAATCTACAGACACTCTGATTAGGTTTTGGCTTGGTTGCCATAACAAGATACGTTTGTATGGTTACAAATCTGCTGGGGAGCAGCACAAAGTTTGTGACTTTGCCTGAAGGAGAGTGAAGGATAAAAGGTGGAGTTTTGAAAATAAGCTGTCCTGTGAAAGGAAGAAAGCATAATATGGGATAATTTAACGAACAACTGACTGAACCTTGCAGAGAAGCATTACAGAAGCAGAAAGAACACAGCCAAGGCCACTTTATCCTGGCCATTCTCTTTAATTCCAAACATAACACAAAAATATTTTACTTGAAATAGGGTATTTTACATCAGTGCTTCTCAAACATTACAAGCATCCTCTCCTCCTTGACTGCAGCTGCTAGTCAAGGAGTAGCTAATACTCACCATTTTCTTTTTAGTTATCTCAGAAAGACAGAACAAGAGGTTAGCTGTAACTACTCATTAAAAAAACTAAAAATTTCACTCCCAACTTAGAAAAGCTGACTCAGCAGCTAGTAACTAGTATAAACATCTAATGTCATTTCTCATTCTCTTCGGAGGAACCGAGTTGCTCACTGCTGTGAAATTTTCTACATTTTTTAAAAATTATCTTCTTTTCCAAATCAATTTTGCTATCAAATATTTTAAACATAAAAGATAATTTTGTAATATGTAATATTGTAATATCACAGAACAGTTAAGATTGGGAGGAACTTCTAGAGATCATCTAATCCAACCCCCCTGCTCCAACAGGGATACCTAGAGCACATGGCACAGGGTGGCATCCAGGTGGGTTTGAAGATCTCCAGAGAAGGAGACTCCACAACCTCCCTGGGCAGCCTGTTCCAGGGCTCTGGCATCCGCACAGTGAAGAAGTTCTTCCTCACATGCGGATGGAACTGCCTGTGTTTCAATTTGTGCCCACTGCCCTTTATCCTGCTACTGGCCACCACTGAGAAGATCTTGGCCTCATCCTGCCTACATTCTCCCCTGCGTTCTCCTCTATTGATTTCCTCTCAACCTTCTCTTTTCCAAGTGAAACAGGCCCAACTCACATAGTCTTTCCTCATAAGATAGATACTCCAGTCCCTTAATCATCTTTGTCACTCTCCGCTGGACCCTCTCTAAAAGGTTCACATCCCTCTTGTCCTGGGGAGCCCAGAACTGCACCCAGTACTCCAGGAGTAGCCTCACCAGAACTGAGTAGATGGGAAGGATCATCTCTCTCAACTTGGAATATGGAATTATAAAATCCTCTTTCTTGATGAGGTGGCAGTTTATACTCTCCACATGTTCAGACTAAAACCACTGAAAAGTGAAATGGCTGATATAACATCAAAAATGATGCACTCCATTACGAAATTCAAAATCACACCTTTTTTTTAGTCTTTTAGATAACATTTATGCCTTTTAACAATGTGTGTGTCTGTGTATGTTCATGGTTGTCTGTTGCTCTGCCCACATGAACACTTTTTCACTAAAAGGACAGAAGGAAGAACCACACCAGTGATTTATGAACAGTCTGTTATTAGGTAGCTTGAGACTTAAGTAAAACTATGTTGACTTACATCAGCCACAGATCTAGCCCTAAAGCGTAAAACCACCCTAGACTTTCTTGTAATAATATTCTTCTGCTGTGCCATATGAACCACTTACCTTCATCTTTATAAAAAGCCTTCGAGGAAGAAAAGCTGGAGGATTGCTCTGTGAACTGAAATCATAGCTCTTTTTCACTGGCAGAAGTGTTCAAACAGGGTATTTTTTTACTGAGTGATTTGTATAGTAAGCCTAGCCCTTACAATTCTGACTAGACATGAAATGACAGGCAACATGGATGGCTTCCCACTAGAAGCAACACTTAAGCAGATGGCATGCAAAAAGTGAAATTTCCAAGTAGTTTTAAAAGACTATGTAGACAAAACAGTAATCTAAAATGAAGTTCATTCTTTGTTGTTTTTGTTGTTCTTGTTTTTAATTTATTTATTTAATGGAGTAATCCTCACTTGTTAAAGTTGCTCCTTCACTACCACATTAGCAGCTCAAGGTTTGGATAATGAAAAAGTACAAAAAAAACTCTTTTAAACCTTCCTGATTGAAAGCTTTTTTTGCTTGTTTATTATTTTCCTTCCCTCAGCCATCCTTGCCTTACCCAAACTCAGAGTGAGTTTTGGTCACATGTCATGTGGACTTAGTTTTTCCTTCTGTTTCTAATCCTTCTACTACTAAGACAAAATTGTTCAGTTACTGCTTATTCTCAAATTCTCTGTTACGGAATTAAGGTTGCACTCCCAGGTCATAAAACATAAAACATAAAAAAAACCATAAAAACTACAGTATCTAGTAATGCACATAAACACAAAGGCTTGTGAAAAGTAAGTTGGAGTAAGTTGGTTTTTATCAAATTTCACCATTTCTGAATAAGCATTCTATTTAGATTAGCTAATTGAGTCTGTTATTAAAAAAGGGAGGAAAAAAAAGAAAAAGAAAACAGAAGAAAAAAAAAGGATATAACAATATATCCTAGATATAAATGAGTAATTTAATATTCTACTGTTTTTGAAATGGTATAGTAATTCAAAAAAGAAAATTGCTAATGGATTGATGATGCAATCAACTTCATTATTATCAAATTTCAAAAAGTGAATCTTTCATTAAGATTTGTCAAAAATGGCAAAAGATAAGAAATTCTCAGACAAAATCTTTTTTCTATATTTTTAACATTTTCTGAAAAGTACTATTTGCATTTTTTCACATTGCAATAGTTCACACATGAA
Source organism: Rhynchotus rufescens (assembly GCA_032273925.1). Lineage (NCBI taxonomy): Eukaryota > Metazoa > Chordata > Aves > Tinamiformes > Tinamidae > Rhynchotus > Rhynchotus rufescens. Next base: position 258 of record JAVCKT010029427.1, on the reverse strand, counting down.
GTGAACAAAGAGAATAAAGATAAAGTTTTATGTTTCAAAGCTTCACTTGGTTTCCATACAAATTATGCACTGTAGAAGAGGTACTGAATTCCAGACTGACTCAAAGCACATCCAAGGCAATGATAAGCTACACACAACGACCTTCACACTAGGAAGTGAGTGAACATAATGTTCTAACATCACACAGAGATTTAGATGTCATCTCAAAAAAAAAAAAATTTCTTCAAGCAATTCTCTTATCCAATTCATTGCTTTATG